>CACVCL010030855.1:0-40934 GCA_902729485.2 Mus minutoides
CTCTCCTCTCTCTCCTCTTCTCTTCTCTTGTTCTCACACTCTTTCTCTCCATCTCTCTCCTCTCTTTCTCTTTCCTCTATCACTTCCTCTCTGTCATTCATTCTCTCTATTCTTACTTTTAGGGTGTGTGTGTGTGTGTGTGTGTGTGTGTGTGTGTGTGTGTGTAAGACTTTCATTCACTATGAGAACTTGAAAGCCTGGATGCTGTCTTCTTATTTTTCTAATTGCACCTCACTGTAGTAACAGGTATAGAATTGTGACTTCATACGAATAAGCACTTCTTTCTTCATACACTCAAGCGGCACATTTTCTGAACAGATAAGAAAAGTAAGAAATTTGTAAATTCTGCCCTGTCTTCCCCGGTACCCACAGGCAGCCTGGCTGTGGGCACATTCTTCCTTTCCATCTTAGACGCAGGCAGACTTCCTCCTCCCTCCACTTGCCTCCCTTTTGATTGCTTTCACTTTGAATTCCAAGGCTCTGCAAAGCCTCTCTGCTCTCCTGGGCACTGTAGACAGGGAACCTAGATAGCAGCCTTCAGACCCTTCCAGTCCCCAGGAAGCCAAGTCCCCAACCATTACTCAAATGCTCTTTTCTTGCCTTCTCAGAACTTCCTCTGCCAACCTATAAATATTTGAACACAATAAAATTGTTTAAAGATTCACCACATTTGATTTGTCTGCCTCTTTAGAAAGTTCCCAAAAGTACTGTGCTTTTTTTCCCCCTAAATTGAACAGAAGAAGCAGCAGGAAAAATATATTTTTGTCAGAGTCACATAGAACTAGATTCTAAGATCAGAAATCTTCTTTACTTAAAATAGACACATATACACGTATGCATGTATATAAATAGGTAAAACTCCCAATATCATCTGCAGTGACACTTTCCATGTGTGTTTCATCAGCAATCTTTTAGGTGCAATCTGGACGAAGCAATAGGTTTTTATAACGTCTGAGAAATGGCATGTAAATTAGTATGCAAAGCACTCAGAAATGCCAGCCACCCCTATCATTATTCGTGTAAACTCCTAAATGAGCATTTAGGTTATGTCTTCTTTGAATTTTTAATTTTGGGGAAATTCATACTTGAGTAAGTGTTCATTCAACCCTCCCTTTCCAACTTCCAACTCTTCCTATTGTCCCTAACTCTCATTGATACATACATATAGATATGCATATGCACATGCAAATGTACATGCTCATATACACACATCTATATGTGTGTGTCTGTATATATAGATACAGAGAGAGAGAGAGAAAGAGAGAGAGAGAGAGAGAGAGAGAGAGAGAGAGAGAGAAAGGGGTTGAGGCAGAAAGGTTAAAAAGATCTCCACTGAGTTCCAAATGACCATTTTGAAGGCTGTGACCTCTACCAATGACTAGCAATGTCCACGATCTTTCTCTTGGAAATCACTTACCCTTGGTAGGTTTACTAAAGCCCAGTCTCCACTTAGAAGACTTGCCAAGCAACATAATCTGGACTTGATAATCTTGATCAGAAAAGAAATCTCCAAGTTCTGTGGGAAGGACGTTAAGGGTGGAGAAGGTGGTTAGAGGAGGAGTTGGTGAGTGAATATATTCCAAATTCAATGGGTGAAACTTTTAGAGAATTAATAGAATACTGTGTTTTAAACATTTTGAACTGTATTTTTTAGACAGGACAAGTCGATTGCACACAAAAACTCACAGTGGTTTTGAATTTATGGTTTATCACCTCTATCTGATAACATATTGGTAATTGATGGAGGAGGAGGAATCACCTTTGTTCATATCCCTTGGAGGTTACCCCTTCTCCTTATACCTATGCACAAAGTAGGGTGTTTTGTTTTTGTTATTGTTTTGTTTTTGTTTCTTGTTTCTTGTTTGTTTTTCTTTTTCTTTTAAGAGCACGTTATTTTAGGAGAGACAAGTGTGGTTGGTACGGAAGAAATTAGAGGTAAAAGAATGAGAGAGGAGGGTCTGAATGAAACACATTATAGGAATGTATAGAATTCTTGTTTTGTTTGTTGTTGTTGTTTTTTCGAGACAGGGTTTCTCTGTGTAGCCCTGGCTGTCCCAGAACTCACTCTGTAGACCAGGCTGGCCTCAAACTCAGAAATCCGCCTGCCTCTGCCTCCTGAGTGCTGGAATTAAAGGTGTGCACCACCACTCCCAGCAGGAATGTATAGAATTCTTAACCATTAAAACAACAAACAAAAAATCTGAGCAAGTGTGAATGATAACAAACTGCTGCTGCGGCAGAGCTGCAAGAAGGAGGAGCCCAGCCAGGATGGGGAGTGTGCTGCCTTCTACAAGTCAGAAAACCTGTGCCAGGATGGGGAGTGTTCTGCCTTCTACAAGTCAGAAAAACTGTGCCAGGATGGGGAGTGTGCTGCCTTCTACAAGTCAGAAAAACTGGGCCAAGGTGATATGGCAAGTTATTGTTATTATTGTAAAACTTATACTTTCATTCTTGTCGGTCTTCTTCTTTGGCAACAAACTTGGAATTTTGTAGTGGTCAGTTGCCGTGAGGCACCCAGTTGTGCAAATACAGAACACATCAAGGGTTCCCGAAGTCGTTTTTGCTCTATAAATTAGATGTAAAGATTGCATTAATTCGAGCTTAGGATGGCATGGACCATCACAAGGCACAAAGAACTCTGTTTCAGTGTGGTTAAAAAGAAAAGAAAATAAAACATATCAGATATTTAACCTTATTCACTTGCGGCAAGGAGACTTAATTAAGTCTTTAGAATTCTTTAAACTATAAAATGGCCTTCCCTTTTCTAAGTTAGCCTTTTAGTGGGAATTTGCCTTACTCAGGAAAATCTTGAAGAGAGTAACAATGCATAGTTAGAGACTTATAGCAAGGATGAAGAATATCAAACCTAAAACAACAAAGCAAACAGGAAGAAGGCTGGGGTCAGTGTGCACATCACTATGAGCTCTATCAACTAATTTAACAATGGTCTGGTTTGATGGAAGATTATAAATTTTTCTTGGGCATTCAAATGCAGTAATACATATAAATGTGTCTTACATTCCACCTCATGGTATATAAAAATGCTATTTCGGTTTTAATAAACTCGTACACAAATTCTTCAGTGAATAGGTTATCTCATTTCCCTGAAGTCATCTAACATCAATATCAACAAACCATGGAGCCTTTTCTGGCTTCTAAAGCTCAAAAGAGAGAAAGAATTGAGATCAAGGTCAGCAAACCTGGGTGGTAAAGGTATAAAGCAAATATGGCCTTCATAAACAGAAGTCACCTTTTAAAAAAGGCAAAGACATGTTTTAATTGCTTACTATTCTTTAAAAAGTCCTGAAATCCTTTCATCTAAGAAACAATTCTAATTTTACACACACACACACACACACACACACACATACCACATTCACTAATATAAATCTAATAACATTTCCATAAACTATCCACATAGGTACAAGAGTGCAAGCATATTAAAATCATATTTTACATTCTTCCTAATATAAAACATTTGAAAATATAATTCAAAGTAATAATTCAAAAAATACTTTCATGCTAATAGATTCCTGGGTTTGCTGACCTTTCCTGTGTGTGCACAGGCATGCATGAGAACCACCTGGATCATGCCAGAATTGAAATAAAACCACCACCTGGAAGAAAAGCTGTGCGTATCTCTAACCCCTGCACATACCATTGAATCTAACAGAATTCATATGTGCAGCCAAATAATAGTTCTGTATGTACACATTAGGTTTTTTTTTCCCATGTGAATGGGGCTGTGATGCATTTTCTAGGTGAGTGGCTCTAAGCCACTTGGCAGCAGCTGCTTCTTTTCATGTCTTGCACACTGACAAAACAAAAAACGTGTGTCCTTGTTAGGAGTGGGTGTGAGAGGGGTGACTGGCATGGCTACGTCGAATTTGGTGTCATCCCTTTCTTGAACGTTCCTTCCCTGTGAGTGTACTCTTCAAAATTTTCTTCTCTGCCATCTTTTTGGTATATAAAGAACATATATATTTTCCTCAAAGGGATACAAATTAAAATGAGGACTCAACTGCCTAAAAACAAACAAACAAAAAAACCAAAAAACAAAAAACAAACCAAAAAAAGTGTGGTAGAAGCGTATTCAATGTGATTAGCTTCGTGTGGTTCGGAGTAGTTGTTAATTAGTGATTTGGAATCATTTCATCACGACCTATGTTCACCCTAGTACTTGACTGGAGTTTGAGGAACATTCCGGCTGCAAATCTCTTTGCTTTCATGTATTCCGTTCACCCCAGAACAGACTTCTCCTCTGATCTCCTTGTTGATCTAACTCCGGGCGTTTGCAGCTGGCTACCTCATTGCCACCCTGATAAGGACAGAGCAGCCCCTTTTACTTTTCCTACATCTTTCCTCCAGTTCCTCACCCCAGAGCATGTCTCCCCCTCCTCAGTAAATCACATTGATGTGATTTTTAACCCTGCACCAGCTATGCGAAGATCTGGACTGTTTTCAAATTTCCAGTTAAGCAGCTCATAATCTTTCTCCAGTCTCCTCTTTACCTCCACTCCTACAATGATGTGCTGGCCGCAGCAGATTTCTCCAGAATCACATCTCTTGGCCTGCATGATTCTTTTTCTGCTGAAGGCTCAGCTTTCTCTTACGGGGGCTTTTCATAAACTGCCAACATGGCGGTGGTAGGTGGTATAGGACACTCTGACTGTACTCAGTCAGGTTCAATCCTTCTCCGCTACTTCAGTGCTCCTCAATACACTATCTTCTCGGTCCTGAAAAAGGCATTTCCCGAAACCTACTTAACATTATCTGGCTCAAACCACTGCTTTAAGCCTGCTTTATTTGGAAATTCGAAATGGAAGACAAATTCAGTTCGATGTAGTCTGAAGACCTGTGTAATTGAATCCACTTCCTCCAAAAACTCTATTTTTTTTAAGTATTTATATATAGACATTTACCCACATCTCTATATCACGTTTAATTAAAATTCATAATATTATAGAAAATATTAAGTTTAATAAAAATTCATAATAGTATAGAAAATATTAAGTTTAGAAAATCTGTGCCAGACCAAACCTTCGTGAGATTAATGGAATGTTACAGACAGAATCCTTGGTATTGATTTAGAAACAGCAAATATATTAATACCAAATATGAGAATGAAAACACATGAAGGCTTTGATAATCGGGCTAATCCTTCCTCAATTATATAATCTAATTCTTTAAAGAAAACCAGAAAAATTATACTTCCACAATTCCATCTAAATGACCTTAATGAATGACCAAACATTAGAACTTTTAAGCATTTATTAAGAGTCCAATTAGAAAAATAATAAAATCATTAATATATTTAATAGCCATCTAGAGATGGCTAGATAGTTATGAATAACGTGCTACTCTTGCAGAGGAACTGGATTCCACTCCCAGAAGCAGGTCACTACTGTCTGTAATCTTGGGTATTGAAATCCCGTTCTGCTTTCTGCAGGCGTCATGCAGAAACGTGCTTATATACATACAATTTTAAAAAATAAAATAAGAAGAGAAGGCTAAAGGTACAGAGTAGGAAAAACGTATCAAGTTCTCTGACTTCAGTTCTCAAACTACAAAACTAAAGGAAAAGACAGCTATTCTCACTGTTAATCCTGCCAATCCACGAGCCTGGGAGATCTTTCAATCTTCTGATATCGTCTTCAAATTCTTTCTTCAGGAATTGATGTTCCTGTTATACAGGTCTTTCACTTTCTTGATTAGAGTTGCACCAAGATATTTTATATTATTTGTAGCTGCTGAGATGACCCTTAGATTCCATCTCATGTCTATCAGAGTGAGAAAGATAAAAAAAATTCAAGGGATATCACATGCTGGCAAGGATGTAGAGAAAGAGAACAAACCTCCAAAAACTTGTAAAAAAAAAAAATTCAGTAAATAAATCTGGAGGTTTCTCAGAAAATTGGAAATAGTTCTACCTCAGGACCCAGCAATACCACTCTTGGGCATATAATGAAGAGATGTTCCACCACACCACAAGGACACATGCTTAACCATGTTTATAGAAGCCTTATTTGTAGTAGTCAGAAGCTGGAAGCAATCCAGATGTCCCTCAATGGAAGATCGATACAGAAAATGTGGTTCTTTTAAACAATGGAATGCTGTTCAGCTATTAAGAACAAAGACTCCATGAGTTTTGCAGGCAAATAGATGGAACTAGGAAAATCCATCCTGAGTGAGGTAACCCAGACCCCAAAGAAATAAATGGTATATACTCACTTATAAGTAGGCACTACCCATAAAGTACAGGACACGCATGATGCATTCTACAGATCCAAAGAATTGAATTTCACTTAGAAGGGGGAATAAAATAGTCATAGGAGGCAAATGGAGGGAAAAAACTTTGTGAGAGACAGGATGGGGAGGGAATGAGGAGTTAGGATCAGATGTGGGGAGAGACAGGAGAGAGGCCTAGAGGAGCAGAAAAATGAACGCAAATCTGCAGCTGGTGGGGCTGGGAAGATGGGGTGGATCTGTTGGACATGCCGGAGTCCTGGGATGCGGAAGGCTCCCAGGAGTCAATGCAGGTAACATTAGCTGAGATGCATTGCAGTGGGGATACAGAAACTGAAGAGGCCCACCTTCTATAGTCAAGCAGCCCCCCAGTGGAGGGATAAGGACACCAACCCATCTATAAACCCTTAGTCTTAAAATGCAGGGACAAAGATGGAGCAGAGACTGTGGGAATGGCCAACCAATAACCTGCCTAACTAGAGACTCATTCCACAGGCAAGCACCAATCTCTGACACTGTTAATGATATTATGTTATGCTTGTAGACAGCAGCCTAGTATAATGTTTTTGAGAGGCTCCACCTAGCATCTGAGTGAAACATATACAGAGGCCCACAGCAAAACATCAGACAGAGGTTGGGGACTCTTACTGAAAAGTTGGGGGAAAGATTGAGGGTTGTGAAGAGTATGATAGGAGTGCCACAGGAAGACCAAGAGCGTCAACTAAGCTGGACCCTCAGGGTCTCTCAGAGCTGAACCACCAACTAAAGAGTATCCATGGGCTGGACAGAGGCCTCTAGCTCATATGTAGCACATGTGCAGCTCAAACTCCATGTGGGACTCCCAACTGGAGCTGGGGATGTCCCTAAAGCTATTGCCTGATTGTGGAATCCGTGCCCCAGCTAGGCTGCCTTGTCAGTCCTCATCTTCAAGAGGATGAGCCTCATGCTGCAGAGACTTGATGCTCCAGGGTATGAGGAGAACCAAGAGGCTGCCACCCTCTCAGAGGAGAAGGAGAGGGGGAGGGACTTTGGAAGGGGGACCAGGAGGGGAACTGTGAGCGGAATGTAAAAATAAAACAATGAATTCATGAAAAAAAGAAAACAAGAAAAAGTAGAGGAAAAGAAAATACACAGCAAATAATGAAAGGAAAAAAATCAAACCAAATAACATATGTGTTTGTTTACATAAAAATATATACATATAGTATATATAGCATATGTATGTATATATGTATATAACAACAATTAAAGAAAAATGGCCATGCATTTAAGAGTAAGCAGGAATATATGGGAAGGTTTGGAGAGAAGAAAAAGGATGAAATCATGTGATTATATCAAAATCTCAAAAAATAAAATTTTGTTTGACATTGTACAGCAAGGACTATGAACATGAAAATAATGTGACCTAAACATTAAGTCATGTGTGTTCTCCATTTCTAGCTAGTGTTTGTAATGCAACACTTCAGTCATTGGGGTGTTTGAACTCCGTTGATCTCCATGTGACCGTTTATATAAGTCACTGTTGACAAGGTAGCTCTACTTCAGCAGTCACACTTGAATTCTACTCTGAAGGAAGGAAGGTAGAGTGAAGACAGGCCTCATACTTTTCAAAATACTATCAGGGAGTCACTTAACATCACCATCCATTTGAGATACCTGTGTTAGCCTTGCTCTAGACTAATTAGAATGGACACTGGATAGTACAGTCTTCAAGACTCATGTCCTTTTCCAAGAGACTGGAACTAGATGTTGGTGAACTACCTGTGGGCTCTGGCATGGTTATGATCATGGTCAGTTTTCACTTTAGTATGAAATCAACCATCTCCTTCCTCCAGAGTCGACGGTAGTACCTCTATAAAGTCAAGGTCAGAGAATGATCACTAGTGCTTAGATGGAGATAAACTCTCTCCATTTTACTGGGTTTTGTATTACCATGCTCTAAACCAAAAGCCAATAATAGCCCCTAGTCAAAGACTTAAACCAGGATCAACAAGAGCTACACTGTGGCTATGGTTATAGCATCTGAGCTTAGGATCAAGTTCTAACTGTATATGTCAATAACATTTTTGCCCCTAATGACAAACCAATATTTGCCATGACTTCAAAACATCTGCTAAAATCAAAACTCATGGTAGACCTTAGTTAAAAGACTATTTCTTCATTTTAATTACTTATAAAAGTTTATAAATTAAATGATTGCATATTTGTAAGATCATTATCAAACATTAACATAAAGAAAATGTGTTATCACCCAGGTGTCCATCCCATAATCAGCCACCAAACGAAGACACTACTGCATACACCAGCAAGATTTTGCTGAAGGACCCTGATATAGCTGTCTCCTGTGAGGCTTTGTGCCTGGCAAATACAGAAGTGGATGCTCACAGTCATCTATAGGATGGAACACAGGGTCCCCAATGTAGGAGCTAGAGAAAGTACCCAAGAGCCAAAGGGGTCTGCAACCCTATAGGTGGAACAACAATATGAACTGATCAGTACCCCCAGACCTCATGTCTCTAGCTGCATATGTAGCAGAAGATAGCCTAGTCTGCCATTATTGGGATGAGAGGCCCCTTGTTCTAGCAAACTTTATATGCCCCAGTACAGGGGAACACCAAGGCCAAGAAGTGGGAGTGAGTGGGTAGGGGAGCAGGGCAGGGGAGGGTATAGGGAACTTTCAGGATAGCATTTGAAATGTAAATGAAGAAAATATCTAATGAAAATAAGAAAAAAAGAAAATGTGTTATATACTTAATAAAACTTTAAATTTTTCTTTATATTCTCTACTCAAGTGCTGTCAATGTATAAATGTAATACAAAACATAGATTGACACACATTTGTAATTTTCTCATATCATGTACAAAACAGGTATAAAACCCATAAAATCAGATTGAATTAACTCAATATGTCAGCATGTTAATTTTCAGCATGCCATTTGTAGCTATTAAGACCTATACTATTCCCTTTTATATTACTCAGTTTCTGGTGCTTATTTTATACTAACAGTGCATGTTCAGACTGGTTATTTCTAGTGTTCAATAGCACTTATAGCTAGTTACCACTATATTCAGTTGCATTGCTCCTAATCAAGTTGATTCACAGGGATAATCCATTTCTGAAAGTGTTGAAGACCTCATTTGTAAACCAACTGGATCTTGTGAATTGACTTCTAACTTCTTCACATTTTCAAAGACCTCTACTGATAACTTACTTTCACCACATATAACAACGTTTGAAATTTCATTAATGTAAACTTTGTATAGATAGAAAGATCACCACAGCTGTTTTGTGAAAAGTATCCGGAAATTAGTATCAACTGTTCTCTGGGAGGAAATGGAGAGTTTGGCACAGTGTAGTAAAGAATTCCTTGGACAGATGGATAGGAGGCTTCGATGAGTATAATTCGAGCCAATGATATGGCTCAATGGGTAAGGGTGCTTTCCAGCAAGCCTGAGCCATAATTTCATCCCTAGGACCCACACGGCAAAGAAAACTGACTCTTCAAAATTGTTTTCTGACTTGCAGATCTGTGCCATGGAGGGCATGCCTTTACATATATATGTGTGTAGTGGAATAGCAGGCTGCCTCTATGTAAGTGCTAGGCGTCCTGCAGCTGCAAAAGTGTCTCCTACAGGAGGACCTAATTGAAGAGTACCTGAGAGACCAAGGATTGCTGATGCCATCAATGCTAGCTAATCAGGAACTGCAGTTTAGAAGAGATGCTTTCTTGGAGCCAATGGAGCATGCGTGGAGGGGGTGGGTATTAAAGGAGCTTGCAGCAGTGGTCAGATGAGCTCCTTGCTGCATTTCTCACATGCTCCTGACATCTGTGTGTCACCTCCAACTGCTAAGTGCAGGTAGGGTCGAACGCAGTAGTCCGGGGCACAGGCAACATATGTGCATGTGTGCATGCACACACACACACACACACACACACACACTCAGAAGTTAATATATTAGGAAAAAATAGAGGCTTAAGAGATGGCTTATACATTAAAAGTACTTGTAGAGTACTAAGATTCTGCCTCCAGAACCATCTAACTCCAGTTCCAGTTCTAGGGAACCTTTCTCACTCTTCCGACCTCTTTAGTCATCAAATCGCCTTACAGGGCACACACACCCATACAGTCAAAATACTCATATGTATTAAATAAAACAAAACAAATCAAAACAAAACAAAAAACAAGGAGCGTGGGGGATAATAGAATACTTGTGACTTTTCCTGAAAGAGGAAGAGAAAATGCCTGTGCCACAGGGGATCAAGCAGTGAGGTAGACATGGGGAATATGGAACACAGGAAGAAGTATTAACTAAATGTGAATGGGTATGCTAATGGATGCTAATTTTTAAAAAATAGTAATATTTTTAAATGGACATGGACAATGTAGGAGCCCTGAGGAACAGCATCAGTGAGCTCAGCACCTCTCTCACACAGAGTCATCTTCAGGTCTGAGGAACAGCATCAGTGAGCTCAGCACCTCTCTCACACAGAGTCATCTTCAGGTCTGAGGAACAGCATCAGTGAGCTCAGCACCTCTCTCACACAGAGTCATCTTCAGGTCTGAGGAACAGCATCAGTGAGCTCAGCACCTCTCTCACACAGAGTCATCTTCAGGTTTGAGAAGGTAGGTATTCTTTCCATGGTGCTTCTCAAAATCCCAAATGTATCCCCATGTGGTTCCAGCTCATTAGAGAGAAGTATTCCCCCAGCTAAGTTGGTAAAAATCTGGCCAGATTTCTATCTATCTAAACCTAACCACACCCCTAATTTCAGAGCCAGCAAGCAGGGCTGAGATGGAAGCTAAGTTGAACTCCCGTTATTTATTGCCTTCGGTCAAATGTTATAACCTGGAGCTGATGAGAGAAACTGTCCCGGTCCTGATGAAATGTGGACTGCAGCATTTCGTCAAAGAAAATCTTGGGAGCAGATGGGAGATTGGTAGAAAGCAGGGTCACTCTCGGACACTCTCTAGAGCTACAAACTTCCTTATCTTCCAGAACATACTATTTTGCACTTGGAGTCTCCATTTCTCTTGTCTAAAATTACTAAATTATAAATATATTATGTAATCATGACATACACAGTGACATATTTTAATACAATATTTCAGAAGAACGGATAGTACTTTGCCTTTTGTCTGTCTCCCTTTCCTTTCACTTGTTTGCTAAACTTCATTAGCTACCAGCGTGCCTCCTGAGACTGTAGCCTGAATCAGGGGAGAATGTGAGAATTTATGCAGCTGTGCTGAGCTGGGGAGCAGTCATGCAGTCATTCTCCCATGCCTGCTGTGTCACCCCACACATCTCAGGTGTGGCCCTGCTGTCTCCTGTGGCCCTCTCTGTCCTGTGTCAGACAACAGCCTTTCGAGAACCTGGCTTCAGGCCACATGAGGTATCTTCACATGGATTGCAACTTTTTTTTTTTTAATCACACATGGTTTCTATTTTCTTCCTTGTTCTCTTTTCTTTGATAATAACTGTATAGGATGCTGTAACCAGAAACCAATAAATGTTACTTTAAAAACATTTAAGCACATCCTAGAAACATGCTCAGGAATCCAGTATTGCTGCCTTCACAGAGGATGGAGAGCCTGTCTTTGTAAGATGGCCAGGAGCCTGGTTATAAGACGTTGCTTCTCGGGGTTTTGTTTTAGGAAACAGAATATAACAGATTTGGGCACGTTTTCTCATATCTTATCTGTCTGGTAGATACCTGTCTAACTTTTTCTCATGGCCCCTTGACCAAATGTACTGATATTCAATGGACTTAAGTATTTGGTGTGTCATCTAAATTTTCACTCTCTTCAATTCTTATACATCCTCTTTTGTTCTGTTTTGCATACTGCTTGTGTTTCTGATTTGAAAAAGAAAGCACTTTACCATTAACAGCTGGAGCTAACTCTCTAATACATATAACCTGCTCACCCCTTCAGTATGGTTGTCCATCAACTGATCAATAGATAACAATAATGTGGTACACTTATACAATAAAACATTATTCAGCTGGTAGGAAAAGAAATGAAATTTTCAAGTAAATGAATAAAGCTAGAAACAATGTTTTAAGTGAGGTAACCCAGACCTAAAAAGACAGACAGTGCATATTTTCTCTTATATGTAGATGTTAGTTTTTAAGCTTTAGATACGTATGTTTCAAGTCAAATACCCACAGAGGTTAGGAATCTAGTAAAGAACTGGCATAGGGATATCTTCCAAGGAAACAGGAATAGAGTATACATTTCATGAATAGATAAAAGGGGACCTTCATTCCTGGGTCTAGTCTCATAATTCTTCCTGACCTTCTCCTTGATGCCTTCTCTTTAACCCTCCAGACCTAGCCCTGGTCATGCATCCAGTGCTCTAGCATAGCTTGGCAATCTCTGACTGCTTTGCAACCAACTTATAGGCTTCTATCAAGGCACTGTACCTCACACAAAGGACTCTCACATACCATATATAACCAACTACACTATCAAGGCTGATCCTGTACATATTATTCTAGGGTCTAGCCTGGTGAGTCTACCTGACTTAGGTGCCACACACCTGAAGAAAATTAATTCTTTTTCATGAGGCAGCCATCAATTGTCAATAGCACTTCAGCTAGGGATGGGACATCATGATCCTACCCTATCTGTTATGGGACTGTCTGTCTTGATCTTTTACATGTTTTGTGCATGTAGTCCCAGATTATGTAAGTTCATGTGTCCATCAAATAATGTTCTGCCATATATCTGCTACTTGTAACTCTTAGAATCTGTACTGGCTAGTTTTGTGTCAACTTGAAACAGCTGGAGTTATCACAGAGAAAGGAGCTTCAGTTGGGGAAATGCATCCATGAGATCCAACTGTAAGGCATTTTCTCAATTTGTGATCAAGGGGGAAAGGCCCCTTGTGGGTGGGACCATCTCTTGGGTTCTATAAGAGAGCAGGCTGAGCAAGCCAGGGAAAGCAAGCCAGTAAGGAACATCCCTCCATGGCTTCTGCATCAGCTCCTGCTTTCTGACCTGCTTGAGTTCCAGTCCTGACTTCCTTTGGTGATGAACAGCTGTATGGAAGCATAAGCTGAATAAACCCTTTCCTCCCCAACTTGCTTCTTGGTCATGATGTTTGTGCAGGAATAGAAACCCTGACTAAGACAAATTGGTACCAGCTGAGTGGGGTATTCCTGTGACAACCTGACCATGTTTTGGGGAGGACTGTGGAAGGATTTTGGAATTTTGGGCTAGAAGATCCATTCTGTGTTAAGAGCTTTGTCAGATGTTGTGTAGGAGCTTGGAAGATAATGTTGAGAACAGTGCAGAAGATGGAGGCCTGGCTTGTGAAATTTCAGAGGGAAAATTAAAGACTCTTTTCAGGGCCATTGTTACTTTGTGAAGAGTCTGTGGTTCTTGTTAGCTGGGGCTGAAGAATCAGCTGTGATTAACAAGATATCAGATCTACTAAAGCAAAAACTTGGCATTACTGGGACCATTGATGCTGGTTAACTGGAGCTAAGAAATTAGCAGTGATTAAGAAGAGACCAGCATCATTGAGGTGAGATCTTCTGGGAAATGTTTTCTGAAAGCACAAGGAGGCTGTGTTCTAGAGATAGCCATGGCTCTACCTTGTGCTGTGACTGGACTTGGTAATGTGTAAGAGTTACCTAGGTGATACTGGTTTTAGAGGCATGAAGGAGTCATGCAGAGCAGCTGAGGCCACGGAAGCACTTTGAGAGGCCATGGAAGGCCATTGGTGAAGGTACAGCCTTGGTTGCAATTGATGGCCCAGGACTGAAGGGGTCATGCAAAGGAGTTGAGGCTTGGCACCATGAAGAGAGCCTATTAGAGGCTAGTGTTGAAGCCTAGTTACAGAAGCATTTTGGAGATGCCAGTACCATGAGATGACCACCAAGAACAGCAGCAGCAATGGAGTACAGGCAGCTGGAGCCTAGAAGATAAGGTGTGTGCTACAAAGGGCATGGCTGGAGAAGTGACCCAAGCCCTTGGAGGAGCCCAGAAGATCGTGAGTTGGATCCCAGACATTGGACGGTTGGAGATTGATTTTTGCTTTTGATTGTGACTGTACCCTGATATTTTTCCCTCTTGAAGGAAGTTTTTAAGTGAAGCCCACAGTTAAGAGACTTTGAATTTTAAAGTACTTTGAATTTTAAAAGATATTTTAAAAGGATTGAACTTTTAATATGTAAAGACTGTGGGGCTTTTAAAGTTATTTAAGATCTTGGGATTGAATAAGAACTAAGGATTGAGGCCTCCTAATGATTTGTGTGTCAAGTTGAGTAACGGGTCAATTGTACTGGCTAGGTTTGTGTCAGCTTGACACAGCTGGAATTATCACAGAGAAAGGAGCTTCAGCTGGGGAAATGCCTCCATGAGATCTAGTTGTAGGGTATTTTCTCAATTAGTGATCAAGGGCCCCTTGTGGGTGGGACTATCTCTGGGCTGGCAGTCTTGGGTTCTATAAGAGAGCAGGCTGAGCAAGCCACGGGAAGCAAGCCAGTAAAGAACATCTCTCCATGGCCTCTGCATCAGCTCCTGCTTTCTGACCTACTTGAGTTCCAGTCCTGACTTCTTTGGTGATGAACAGCAATGTGGAAGTGTAAGCCAAATAAACCCTTTCCTCCCCAACTTGCTTCTTGGTCATGATATTTGTGCAGGAATAGAAACCCTGACTAAGACAGAATCTTTCTGTTCTCTTCGCCCATGATTACTGACACTTTTGGTGACAGAATATGTTGCAAATATTCTCAAAATATTCCATAGAAAGGAAAGAGGTGGACACTTCTAAATTTTTTTATAAAGCCATTGTCACCTTGGTTCTAAAACCAGACAAAATCCCAAGAACAAGTAAAGTTAAGGGCAATCTCCCAGTTGATCATAAATTTAAAAAAAAAAAAAAAAAACTCAATGAAATACTTGTGAACTGAATTCAAGAATATGTCAAAAATGGCACCCACTACAATCAATCAAGTCAGCTTCATTGTAGAGTTGCAGATATGCCTCAACATAACAAGTCAATAAGTATAATGATCACATAAATAGACTCAAGGACAGGAATCACATGATCATTCATTAGATACAGGAAAGACATCTTGGCCAAATCTAACATCTCTTCATGATAAAATTTCTGGAGAATATAGGGGTACAGAGACATATCTTAATACAGTAACAACAATACACAACAAAGCCATAGCCAAGATCATGGTAAATGAATAAAAAGTTCAGAACATTTCCATTAAAATCAGAAATAAGACACGAATATCCTTTTCTTCATTACTGTTCAATCTAGTGCTTAAAGTCTTAGCTATAGCAATAAGACAACAAAAAATAAAATGGCTACAAATAGGAAAGGAATAAGTATCCTTATCTTCATATGACATATTCTATGTATTAACAACCCCACCATGAAACTCCTACAGCTGGCAAATACATTCAATAAAGTAGTAGAATACAGAATTAATGCACAAAATCTGTAGCCTTTCTACATGACAATGTAAAGCACACTGAGAAAGAAATTGGTAGAACTTTCTCTATCACAATAATCACTGTGAAATAAGAATTTTAGGAATATTTCAAACTAAGTAAGTGAAAGACTTGTACAATGAAAACTGTAACAGACTGTCAAAAGAAATTCAAGAACACAGCTGAAGATGGAAGATCTATGGGCTCATGATTAGTAGGATTTATAATGTGAAAATAACCATCCTACCAAAACTAATTACAGATTTAATGCAATCCCTAAAAATGGAAGTTGATAAGCAAGACAACTGCAGGTAGAACAATATCTCTCACACTATACAAAACTTGAATCGAAACTGACCAAAGACCTCAAAAGACGTGATACCCTGAATTTGTTAAAGACAAAAATAGGAAATTAACATAGAGTAATAAGAAAAGGACTTTCTCAGTGGATCCCATAAATAAAGGCATTCAGACAAACAAACAGTGGATCCTTGGATTCCCTCCGAAACTAAAACATTTTTCTTCTGCAAACACATCATCAGTGAAGTAAAGGCATAGCCTAAGGAATGTGGGGAAAAGATGGTCTTTACCTGCTATATTTAACAGATGTTAGTATGTCCTACATTCAAGGAACTCAAAGAGTTAAACATCAAGTAAACAAATAACCCAATTAAACATTGGGGTTTAGACCCAAAAAGGCAGTTTGCAAAAGGTTCAATACAAATTGCTGAAATAATTTGCCATATTTAAAATTCTTATTTATGGGAGAATTATAAATTAAGACAACGGGAAAATTTCATTTTACCTTAGTAAAAATAGTTAAGATAAAATAATAACCAAAGGTAAAAATGCTGGTGTAGCTGTGAGAAAAGAGCATTTTGAGTGTGATTCATTAAAATATTAATGTAAACCACCAGTTGTATCTGACATTGCTCAGAACAAAAATCCTTTCTTGTCCCCTACCTAATGGGGCTTAGAGACTGGTAAGTTAGAAAAACACTGAAAAAGTAGCTAGTCAGATTTTCTGTGAAGAAGAATATTGTAGTATAATAATTAATAAGGAAAATAATAACTAGGAAGTGATTGGAACTAAAATCCTTATAGTCATGGGGAACAATCAAAATATTGAGAAGCATTGATACCCCTAAAAGTAGAATGGTAGGCAAAGTTCCCAGGAAACTTGATTTCATTGAGAAAGAACATGATTTCATTGAGAAATGGAAATAATAAAGATATTATCAAACTTTACTAAATACTAGGGCAAATGGTGTGAGAAACAGTAAGCAGATACCTTTTAGAATCGGATGTCTTGCTTACAAGGTGTTGCAAGAATCCTTCCCCTGAGGAGAGAGCAAAGGCAGATTTCCATTCCTTATTAGGTTCCTCAAAAGTTCTTCCTAGATACAATAGGTCTGTTAGGCTTGTTTTCAAAGAATGAGTGAGTGACTACTTACAAGAGAATGGGGGACTCCTAATAGCCACATCGGTATGTCTTTGTCAAGCATGGATGATTGCTACCTCATAGCCACATAGATGAAATACCCTTTAGCTAACCTTACAGGGCCTACATCATCAGGCACCTCAAAAACCTTAGAAGCCATATGTGATTAAGGATGAAATGTATACAAATTCCTGGTATATGAAAAAAAAATGTCAACTAGAGTATGCTTTGTATTCAAGAACCCCTCTGTCCCTTTCTTTGCTGATGATGTCCCCTCTGTTCCTTTCTTACTCGTAATGGTACAGGTGATCTGATGAAAATGGTGGATGCTTTGTGAGGAGGAGAACAGATAGCATTCTAACTACATCATGCTTGTTTTCTGTAATTTTGGTGTTTTATCATCGTCTTCTAGTATCTTTACATCTAAGGGGGGGGGGCTGCATGCCACAGCATACATTTGAGGGCAATACGGGGGAGTCAGTTCTTTCCTTCCACCTTTTTGTGGTTTCCAGGGATTGAAATCAGATCGCCAGACTTGAACAGTCCAAATCTCCAAGGAATCCCTTCTCAGCTGTGTCCCACGAAACATCCCAACCCCACCTCCCTCTTTTCCTTTCCAACTCCTCATAATGTGACCTCACCTCCCCACGTCTCTATCTTTCCCGTTCTCTGGCTCAGTCTTCTGACTTCTTCATCCTGCTCTTGAAAAGGTTTACTGAATTTAAATAACTCCTGACATAACTCTAGTTTCCACAGTGCCAATGCCTCGCCCTTCAGAAGGTGACACAGCACATGCTTTCATTTGCACTAAGATGGACAGGTCCATGCTCCTCACCCAGCTACTCCAGTGTTCTGTCTCCGATGGCTGACTTGACCTCTCACTAAAGCCCCTTCAGGTCTCAGCTTCTTTGAACTTTGCCCCTGGATTTCCTCACCCCAAATCCTCCTGTCATCACGGATTATTTTTATAGTCGAGGAGGTAGATGGATTTCTCATTCTAGTTTTGTAACCTTGTTATTTGTTGAAATCCACTGTCTTTCACCACTCTGTGATTCCTTTTGAATCCTGTGTGTAGGCAGGTAGCCTTTCATGTTTTCTAATGTGGAGCCTGTGGTACATATTTTTTGACCATATTTTTGTTTACATTCATAACTTTCTTTTGTTTGTCCATTCATTTACTTGTATTTGACAGATCTTTTCCTGGAAAGTTTCAACTTTATTCAAATTATCCACAATCCATTTTAATTGATGGAGGAGTCAAAAGCCTTAACTCCAGTCAATTTAGGAATCAGCTTCCTTGTCTTCAATTTTCAGAAGTGCTTCACTACCCTGTGATCATCCTCTGGTGCCCTTGCCCCTGGGTTTTCCATGTCTATTGTTCTAAGTTCTTTTTATTCAAACTTCCAACACCATCAGTTTGTCTGCTTGACATTACAACATTGTTTCTATTAGAAAAGAGTTGGCAAAGTGATGTCCAATTCCCTTATAATGATATCTCTGTGGGTAGTCTCTCACCTAAACATTGATTGCATTTCTTCCTATGTGTTCCAAGGCCTTTGCCTCATCAATTACCTGTAAGTGGATGATATCAAACTTCTCTGCTAAAACATGAATACTCTTCCATCTGTCTTATGTCACCTACCAACTATATGCTTTGTATACTCGTTGCCTGTTTGAAACATTGTAAAAAACCATCTTCCCTGTCTTTACTTCTTCATGTGGTATCTATTATTAAACCATAGTAATGTTACTATGTCCTCTACTTCCTTGAATTCATTAAAATTTCTATATATAAACTAATCACCCTTCCTCCATACTCTCTTCCTTCCTTCCTATGGTACTAGGCAACATGAGGAGACCTGTATTGTTTAGACACACCTCAATCTCTGAGTCTTCTCATACTACTTTTCTCTTGAGTTCTAAGACAATGAAACTGTACTGATTATCTTCATATTTCAAATATGTAGTCAATTAATCTTGAGATGTTTTTCTCATTCAGTGGATCTTATAGGTTATTTGCAGATCAACATTTAATATATTACTATTAAATGAATATAAATTTATATTATTTTATTCTGTTGTATACATTTCATTCTGTACTGTTTTTATTCCTCAATTTCTGTTTCTCATACCTCTCCAGTTCCTTATATGTTATAAGTTAAATATTTTCTATTGCCCCTTTGTCATTTAGAGCTAAAATGTTTTTTAAAGATTTTGTCTTTTCAATATTTATATTTGTGAATGATAGATTGCTATATGATCTATCTACTTGATAACACACACTTTATTCTTAAATCTGAATAGAATGTCTAATCACCAGCTGATGGCTTGTACAGTAGACTTGCCCAAATCTCACAGACTATAGCCATACTGCTCTTGGGATTTTAAAATACAAAAGCCATACCCAAGATTCACACACGTCAGTTAACAAGAACAGTTAACAGAAAGCAGAAATACAGAATCCAAATCCAATGTTAGTACACTTAGGAACTTTCCCCACTATGTTTGTCCCTGTTTTGGCAGGCATCACTTGCTGTCTATATGCTTGCGTTGAAGGCCTGGTTGGTGCTTCTATCATGGTGGCAGATGTGCTCAGCTCTGAGGGCCTACAAATGTAGGAGGGCATGTTACAATAAGTGCAGGTATGTCCCTGTGCGCCAGTACACACATCCGTGTGATATCTTGTCTATGACAAGGTCAAGAGCAACCTTAGTGTCGTGCCTTGCCTTCCCAGTTTGTTTGAGACATTTTCTTTTTCTTTTGCTGATTTGTGCTCCAAACTACATTCCAGGGGTTATCTCGTCCCTGCCTCCCACCTCACTGTAAAAGCACTGAGATTAAACATAAGTGCTGGCTCACCTGGCTTCACATGGCTTTTGAGGACTTGAGCTCTTGTTTGAGAGGCATGTTTATCATGGACTATATCTCAAGTCCTAAGGGGTTTTGTCTTATATCTGTTTTAGAAATGCAGGCTTTGTTTCTTTGTTTAAATGTTCAAACTTCTGAGTGCATTATCAGGATATCAGAATGTTTTTTGTGCCAAATATTTATTATATTTAGTCTTAAAATCTCTCTAGCTAAAGGGTTAATTACAAGATTTTTAAAAAGTTTTCCACATATTTGGGAACTATTTTTATTTTTCTAGGAGATACATGACTTGGTTTCAAATGTGGTCCATGCTCTTTCTATTGCTCCTTTTAAATAAATGTTTAAGTTGCCTCTTCCCCTCTTGTTTTTTATGTATATATTTTCTCTTTGAGAAGTTTGGTCTTTGACTTGCTCTTGTCTCTCTGTGGACTTGTACTGAAATGTTTACTCATTTCCATAGTTTCAATAAATATTTCAGAATGAGTGAACCTTTAATATATTCAACTCCAAAATGATTGAGAAAAAATTCCTATACGAAGACAGGTTGACAACACAACCTTTTAGCTCCTGCTCTGTTATCTATTCAACAATTCAAATATTCAAATATAAGTTTAATTTTGGCCCTAACTTTCATGGAATACTTCTGAAAATGACTATAATATTTTCCTAAGTATTCAAAATTTGTGGAATGTACATCTGCATGTGAATATAACATAGTCAAGTGAATATCTCTGTTCCTGCATAAGCTACTGTTGATGAGAAAAACTTTTAAAATAGTATTGCAGAATATATATATATATATATATATATATATATATATATATATATTTGCAGAAGTAGTCCATCATATAGACACTTGATTTTTCTATCAACAAGAAAATTGAAACCTTTGAAGCCCTACGATATTATTTCTCATATTCTTTTTGCATTTTTTTTTCTGCCTATAGCTCAAAATGGAAACTTACAGTGACTGTAGACTTTTGTCACTTGGCTCAGAATTGATATGACACTCCTGACATATGAGCTATGAGATCAGCATTCAATCACTTTTCCCAAAGTGTAGTCAAGGGAAAGCTCACAATTCTCACTGCTTTACTGGATCATGGATAGCATGAGGAGAAAATGTGTTTGTTTATGGATAAAGTTGATTTTGATAGTGTAATATAATCACTGATTTCTGTGGAAGATCGGTTGTTTAAGGAAAATCCTAGCATCCAGTGCTTATTAAATCACTCAGTAAAGCTTATTCCTTTTAGAACAGTGCTTCTAGACTCTGCGTAGAGAAATATAACCTGTGGGACTTGATAATATGCAGATTTAGAAGTTTCTGAGACAGCAGGATAGTTTTTAGTGATGCTTAGATGAGTCTATGCTCTACGAGTAACAAATTTGCAAGGAGCAGATGCCTCATTTGATAGATAGATCACTCTGAAAGGTCCTATATCATTAGTTTTTTTCTTTTAAATATTTTTATAAATTTTCTCCCCAACAGGATAAAAGATAAGATCTTTGATAACAAAGTTAGTATATTAACAACAAAAGCACAGAAGACAGAATTATTTTACATAACAAAATGATCAATTTTGAAGGATCTAATGAATATCTGTTATAAATGAGTATACAAATAATGGGTTTTATTCTATTTCCTCACATATGCACTGCTTATATTCAGTCCTCAGCTACCCTGCCCTGTTTACCTCTAATGATCCTACATCTGCTTTCTTTCCATATTTATATGCTAGATTTGGAATATTAGAGAAAACATGAGCAACTCATATCTTCTTGGATCCAGATTATTGGGCTGAATTTAGTTATCTTTAATCTATCCATTTTCTTGAAAATGGCATAATTTTACTCCTTAGGACAGAATTAAGCCACATTGCATTATATGCACCACATTTTCTTTATCCATTCCCCTGTTAATAGGCACCCGGGCCAATTGCATGTCTCAACTCCTATGATTTATACTGCAGTAAACATGGATGTAAGGGTAACCAGAGGCCATACTAGATGAGATTTCTTCCACTATAGACACAGGAGGAGTTGACTCAGGTGGCAGTTTCATTTTTAGCTCTTTGAAGAACACTTACAAGGATTTACTGTGTCAGAACTGGTTTCCTTTCTCACCAACACTGAATACTCCCCTCTATCCCCCACAAACACATAACCACTAGCATCTACTGTTGTTTTCCTGGCTATTGCCATTCTGAACAGAATGAGATAAGCATTACATAATACTACGTAGTTTTGGTATTCATTGTCTAGATCTCCAAGAAAACTGAACATTCCCTACATACTGTTTGTCCACACCTAAACACTTTTGAAAGCTATACATTCAGATCATTTGCCCATTTTTTTTCTGAGTGTTTTACTTTTTGAGTATTTTATATATAACCTGTCTGATGTATTTCACAGAATTTTTTCTCCATTTCACTTTGTTATATTGTTTTTTTTTTTTAAATCTGTGGAAGCCTTTTAATTTCATGCAGTCAGATTTGTCATTTCTTGCTACATACTTTGGACATCTGGAATCCAAAGAAAGTCCTTGCATATACTCTATTTTGAACTATCTTTCCTATGTTTTGATTTGGCAGTTTCAAAGTATTAGGTCTTACATTAGGGTCTTCAATCATTTTTAATTCACTTTTAGGAAAAACTTACTGGACAAGAAATCATGAATATTAGTATCTACATAATATTAATTCTGTACCTTAACAAATAATAAAATAAAATGTGAAAGGTGGGCAATTTGAGAGTTTCTTTTAGATTTATTGATATATTTATAAATGCATGCATGTGTATGTGTATCTGTGAATTACTTTTACAAGTGTGTTGGTATCCAGGCAAGAAGAGGCTATCTGACAGTCTAGAGCTGAAGTTACACGTGGTTGTGAGTTTACTAATGTGGGTACTAGAGACTGAACTATGTTCTGGAAGGGCTGCAAGTGCTTTTAACTACTGAGCCATTCCTCCAGCCTGGGAGTTCAGATACTCAGAATGAGCGAAGGAGACAAGCACTCAGACCTAAGGATACTCCAGGGAGGAAAATCCATTCTTTCAGCCTCAGTAGCCACATATTGGTTTTGAGTAGCCAGAGGGATAGGTTACAACTCCGATTGTAGTTATTTGTAAAGAGTAAAAACCCAGAAAGGCCAGTGTTGCTGACTCATAAGCACACTGGCATTCTGGTTTCTAAGAGCATGAGACAGGATCAGGGCGCATGCATTCTACACTCACTTCCTTCTATGATGGCTGGAGACAAACTCCTGAATGTGGCGGATTTGCAACTTCAAGCAAGCTCTGATAGTCAACAATTACATAGGATGAAATGAAAAAGATGGAGAAAATGTCTTCTTCATTTTAAATGACCTAGTCCTTCATGGATGTAAAAATTAAATAAGGAACAATCAGACCCGGAATGGCCTTTCTGGAATGGCCTTTCTTCTGATGCATGGAAGTTAGTACCCGAGTCTGTTCAAAATAACCAGATAGGCTTCTTGAAGTGCTACTTCGATAATTAGTTTTGTTTGAACTGTTCGATTTCTTTTTTTATTTTCAGGAAAAGACCTCAACCACAACTCATTTCTTATGTCCAAATATAATTATTAAAAGGCTTGCAGGCCGATGAGGTGGTTCAGAGGATGCAGCCACTTACAAGTGGACTTTCTGAGTTTAGTTTCTGGAACCCACGAGGTGAAAGGAAAGCTATCCTCTGACCCTACTTCTGTGCTCTGGCACATGTCTGCCCACAAACATATGCAACTCGGACACGCAGTCAATAAAATAGGTAAACGTAAATAAAATTAAAAGAAGAAAGCTTGCGGTGTTTCTTTAGGAAGGAAAAGCCATGCGTGTATAAAAGAAGACCCTGTAACCTACGAATGTCAAAAAATACACCCACAAACTCTCAACAACATGACTGCCTGCACATGAACTGAGAAAGGATGGCAATTACGGACCTGCCAAAGTGGACATGAGAAGGTCCAGAAGGCTTCATCCTACACAAAAAATGAAAGGCAATGAGGGGTAAACGGGAAGGTTTAGAGGTGGAGAATGATATCATTATATTATATTCTCAAAAATAAAAGAAAGAATAAAACATGCCGTCTTGTTTCTCTACTAGTGTTCTTGGGGTAGATGTCTATGGGTGGAGCTGCAGAACATCATCGTGACCAAATGTATTTGTTTTTTGTTTTTTGTTTTTTGTTTTTGGCAGAGGTGATTATCAAAAGATCACGTTGAAAACTAGTGTTCAACGACAAGTTGCTGTCACTCCACAAATTACACGAGCCCAACAGCAAAGTAAGGTGACACATAGCGGCAAAGACGATGTGTCTGCTCATTCGTTAAATGTAAAGAAAAACACTACTTTGCCGAGTAGAGTGCGGGGAAGCTGAGTTCACTCCCAGCTGTACGAGGCTGCCCGCAGATAAAATGAAATTTTACATATGTAACATCACATAAATGCTTTGCTGAGCACAAAATAACTGCGTATAAAACACTGAGTGGGAGCATCCATCAAAGGAGGCTATTGAAACTGGTGGTGAGAGGAAAATTGGAGGAGATACAGATGATGAAAGAGAGGGAATCCAAAACAGGGATGCCTTGAGAAGGGTGTGGTGTAATGTGCTGACTGTTGACGCCAAACCCGGGAGCGTTTTCTCACTCATCGTCTTCTCTCGTTTCTCTTCTTCCCCCTCCCCACCCCCAATCACCACTCTCAAGACAAGCATATTTTCTGTTGTCTCTGCTTTAGCTCTTTCGATTTCCTCCAAGCGTTTCCTCCCTAAGGACCTAACCCAGCTATGCAGAGAATAGGTCCAGGGTGGGCCAGTGCCCCGACCTGTGATGATCTGACAAGCAGCTCCCTTCTTTACCCCCCACAATCAGACAGGTGATCACACCCTGCCCTTCCCCCACCTCTGACCTGGCAATTACTCTGACAGGTTTTTGGATTATAATCACAAGAATTAATCAGTAAGTTTGTTTCATGTTTATTTTTTTCTTCTGCTCCAACCTAAGAATCTGTCAGATTTTTTTTTTTTTATTAAACCAATCTTCATTAAGACCCTAACTTAGCAGAAAGCTTTGGCTACTGGCCATTTAGTAAAAGCAAACTATAACCGAATGAATCTGGCATGTGTGTCATTTCAAAATAATAATCTTTTAAACTTCATTTTCTGTTGTCATCGGAACACACCCTGCTTTTTGTCCAGCTGAGCATGTCCACACCGGCCAGCGTTGTGGCTTTCTCATTCTGAGTCCTTGCTGTTATGGCATCGCTCATGACATACTGTTTTTAAATCACATAGATTCTCTCTGGGGCTTGCTTGTGTTCCATCTTCACTTTCATTATCTATCTTTCATCAACAGATTTATTTATTTATTATTCTCATTTGATTCCATGATTTATCAAAGGTATGCAAATCAACAATTCTATCTATAATTCCTAGCACAATGTTTAGTAAATAACAATAATGAGTAAAGCAAATATAGCATAACTTTGTAAATCTGATTTCTCAGTTTTAAGGAAGCATACATATTTTGAAATGAGCGGCCTTTCTGCACATGTAGTTTATGTGAAAACCTGAAGATGTCTTTGAGTCCATTTGAAATGGGTCACTTTACTCTTCATGCTTGGGGGCTCACCTGGGAAGAAGTAAGCACACAATCAAAACACATCTGCTAAATGAGAGAATGAGTATATCATTTACGTGAATATCACTTGTGTATTATAGTTCTTGTTTATAAATAAATCATCCTGGACAGCTTGATTGAAAAATCTTAGCATTTAAACTAGCCTTACACCATACAATAAAGTAGTATGAAAATATAAAAGAAAACATGAAAGATTAAGTTGGAAAAAAAATCAACCCTCTTTCTTGTGAGTCTCTTTGTAAGTTCTACTATTTATATTGATATAAGTACCAATGATTACATCAGGACTTGGGTGTTTAACTTCGGTTGAAAAGGATTATGAGAGTGTTCAGAAGAGAATGCTAATTTTAAGGATTATTTAAGAAAATTGCTTGAGTCCCCCCCCCACCTAATCCTGTTAGCAGAAATAAGTGCTTCAAGTTACAAGGCATCTACTTTCATGAGGAAAATGCCTATTGTAAGAAACGTTTTATGCAACACATCTGGAGATAGGTGTCTACTGTGTGGGGTGAAATTCCTGATAGTTTCCAGCATCCAGTACCAGTTGGCATGGTGCCAATGCGACTTTACAGATATTCTTAGTATGACCTGGTGACACACTAGCATTCTTACAGTTAACGTCTGGACAGGGTGTTTGTTATCGCCCCTTTCATACTTTGAAATACAGCAGATTTATCAAACCTCTGAGATACAGCCACAAAGGAACTTCATATTATTTTCCGAGAGTCACAGCAAAGGAATCTAAAAATAAAATCCCCTCTCTGCTCCTGGGGTGCTAGCACTTCACGTTACTTTGTGATTTCACATCACAAGAAATTCCAGGGGAGGCCTTGCAGGCAGGGAGGAGGCCAAGGTCAAAGACCAGCAGGTTCTGGATGGACCTGTGTGTGACTGACTTTGATGATCTTGTGTGTTATATCAAATGGAGCAGAGAAAAGAGGCTCAAATGAGCAGAAGAAGCTGCTGTTGGATTTAATTCCTTTCTTTGATTTCCCCTCAGCAGCATAGATTAAAGATGCATCTCTCTTCTCTCCCCATGTGTCTCACTGTGGTACTCTTGAGGAGAAAGAAACAGCAGCTTTTAAAGGAGTCTTTGTCCAACATGGTTTCCTTAGCTACGGGAACATCTTCCAGCATGAAGTGGCAGGGTATTTGATGTTGGCTGAACTAGATTTCACTTCCCATCAATCAAGTGCAGACCAGTAATGGACACCACGGTTATAAAAATCAAGCACAATGACATAGAAAGGGGAAAAATTGGCCTGCATTAAATTTTCACTTTGAAACGAGCAAGCCCCATTCATTTACATAAATATAGAATGACTGAGTAGAAGTCATGGCTGAGACATCCCAACTGAAGTGCGTGGATTGTGTGCCTCTACATTTCCCAAGGTTCACAGATTTCCGGAGTTGAAGCCACAGACATTCACCAATTGGTTGATAATGTATCAAGGCTCATGTTTACAAATCAGCCACTGCCGCCACCCTACAATAGGAAACTTGGTTTAAGCTTACATTTTACATATGCTACAACAGATGCAAATACAGCTAGTGCATCTAATACAATGTATATGGTATTAACAGGCCCTGAGAGCTATGGTACTGGGGGATATCATGTTTTCCAGCTCACTGGAAGCTCTAATTCGTTCCATTATGGCTCACAGCATTTTTTAAGAACTGTGTTATCTGGAAGTAACATACCCTTGGTTTATGCCTTATTTCTTAATTATAATCCAAAAACATCAGATCCAAGTAATTTGCCATTACCTCACTGTAGGCTTTCTGACTTAAATAAGCACTTTAAAAAACGTGAACGTTATATGGATCTTTGAGAAGGAGGCGGTCCTACTCTCTATTATTGTTACATATTTAAGCAAACAGCATTTAAAGCAAAAAGCAGAAAATCAAGACCTGGCAACTTAACTTCTACACTTTTATTTTATTTTATTTTATTTTATTTTATTTTATTTTATTTTATTTTATTTTTAGGACAGGTTTTATTTTTTTAATTAGATATTTTCTTTATTTACATTTCAAATGTTATCCCCTTTCCTGGTTTCCCCTCTGAAAAAAAAAACCCTATCCCACCCTCCCCTCCCCCTGCTCACCAACCCTCCCACTCCTGGTTCCATGTCCTAGCATTCCACTACACTGGGACACAGAGCCGTCACAGGACCAAGGGCATCTTTATTATTTTATTAACTATAGTCCATCTTTGCTTTCCCAGTGGAAGGAACAGTATGTCCTTCCAGCCAAGTCCAGATTTCCTTTTTTACTGCTCAAGAATTATCTGCTTCTTGTCTGGACTCCTTCTGTACCCTCCTTTCGCTACTTCAGCCAGCAATTTCATAGCTTTAGAACCTAATTACTCTCTCCTCTGGCCTCTAGATCTTTTGGGTGCTTTCCACTGAGCCCATTGGATGTGTTTATGCCTTTATGGCATATGCATGGTATACCATCCAGATATCCAGTAAACTTTATTACATTTTTCCACACACTTCACAAAGTGAGAGTCTAAGACTCTCACCTACGTTATACATCATTAATAGGTAAAACCTGTTTGCAAGTTCAACCATGTTCTTCTCAAGGCCTTTGTCTCTGTCTTACAGCATACAATAAATTTAGCATCTTTTCAGGCTTCCTATGGCATTAGTTATCACTCCTCTGCAAATCATAATTATTTCCATTTTATAGCCAGATGAAACTATTTCATGCAACCATCTCAATGAAAGTTGAATTGCCCTGTTAATGTTTCTGGCTCCCTCAAACCATTAATCCTCACATTTGCAAACTTTTTGAAAAAAAAAATTTTTTTAAATCTTCTCTGTTTATACTGAGATATAGCCAAATAGCTGTTTAGAAACATTTAAGTCCTATTCGTTCAGGGCTAATTTCCCTTGTCATATTTAAGGATTTCCTACATTCCAGGAACACTATATCAATACATGATATGGTATCTCCTCTTCCCCTCCATTGCACACAACTCCACTGCCTGAACTACAATTACATTATCCCCACCAACAGCAAAGCTAATAATGAAAACATAACAAAAGCTAACATGGTGCGGCGCGCCTCCCTGCCTCCATCGACCAGCAAGAAAGTCATGCCACCACCAGGATCTTCTCAGTCAGCTTTACTCAGGAGCACCTTGCTTGTAGATTCCCAGGACCCTGAACATCAGCAGAGCTGCTGCTTTTATAGTCTTCCAGGGAGGGGGAGGTGGTGTCATAGTGGTTGCGGATTGTTGCACCAAGCCACATCCATTAGCATATTGCCCATTCATTGGTATCACAAGCAGTGCCTCATTAGCATATTTTCCCTTCGGAAGGGGCTACTGCCTGAGGAGGGCCTGAGGAGAGAGAGCTGCGCATGCGCACCAGGCTCTCCTCCCTGGCAGCCTGCCAGTCCTGCGCCATCTTGTAATGGGGCAGAGCCGCAGGCTCCCGGAGCCGGATGGCCTTTCCAGAGCTCAGATGGCCTTCCCGGTCAGCGCTGGGGCAGCCCTTTGCCAGTCAGCACTGGGGCGGCCCTTCGCCACTCAGCGTGGCCACTTCCTACAACAGGGTTTTATTCTAAAGGCAGGGAGTCCAACCTGTTTGCAAGTTCAACCATGTTCTTCTCAAGGCCTTTGTCTCTGTCTTACAGCATACAATAAATTTAGCATCTTTTCAGGCTTCCTATTTTGGTCTTCCTTTTGCCATATTAAAATATATTCAACCCTTCTTTCCACAGAGTGTAATTTCTCCATGATGCTCACACTGAGGAAGAAAGAGAACACGTGCTCTTCATGGTCTCCAACTTCATGATGAAGCTGTTTTGTATAAAAAGGAGATGAAAAGGGAACACATATGGTATGCACTCAATGATAAGTGAATATTAGCCCAAAAGCTAGGAATACCCAAGATACAATTCTCAGACCACATGAAGCTCAAGAAGAAGGAAGACCAAAGCATTGGTGTTTTGGTCCTTCTTAGAAGGGGAAACAAAATAGGCACGGGAGGAAATACAGAAAAAAAGTGTGGAGCAAACACTGAAAGAAAGGCCATCCAGAGACTGCCCCACCTGGGGATCTATCGCATATACAGTCACCAAACCTAGGCACTATTGTAGATGCCAAGAAGTTCTTGCTGACAGGAGCCTGATATAGCTGTCTCCAGAGAGGTTCTGCCAGAGGCTGACCAATAAAGAGACTGATGCTTGCAGCCAACCATTGGACTGAGCACAGGATCCCCAGTGGAGGAGTTGGAGAAAGGACTGAAAGAGCTGATGGGGGTTGCAACCCCATAGGAAGAACAACAATATCAAACAACCAGACCAACCAGAGCTCCCAGGAACTAAACCACCAACCAAGGAGTGCACATGGAGGAACCCATGACTCCAGCCATATATGTAGCAGAGGATGGCCTTGTCAGGCATTAATAGGAGAAGAGGCCCTTGGTCACTCTCATAGGGTTTCTATTCCTGCATAAACATGACCAAGAAGCAAGTTGGGGATGAAAGGGTTTTTTTAATTCAGCTTATACTACCACATTGCTGTTGATCACCAAAGGAATCAGGACTGGAACTCAAACAGGTCAGGAAGCAGGAGTTGATGCAGAGGCCATGAAAGGGTGTTACTTACTGGCTTACTTCCCCTGTCTTTCTCAGCTTACTTTCTTATAGAACCCAAGACTACCATCCCAGAGATGGTACCACCCACAAGGGGCCCTACCCTCCTTGATCACTAATTGAGAAAACACCTTACAGTTGGATCTCATGGAGACAGTTCCTCACCTGAAGCTTCTTTCTCTTTCATAACTTCAGCTTGTGTCACGTTGACACAAAACCAGACAGTACAGTCCTGTGAAGGCTCAATGTCCCAGTGTAGGGGAATTTGAGGGCAAGGAGGTGGGAGTGGGTGGGTGGGTGGGAGCACACCCTCACAGAAGCAGGAAGAGGGGGGATGGGATAGGGAGCTTCTAGGGGAGGGCAATTGGGATAACATTTGAAATGTAAAGAAATAAAATATCCAATTAAAAAAGAGGTGAAATTACCAAGCAGTACAGATTCAGAATCAATGAAATAGACACAGCACTAGAGAAATAGACACTAGAGTGCAATCTAAAAGATAGATAGATAGATAGATAGATAGATAGATAGATAGATAGATAGATAGATAGATTTCAATAAAATATAATATTTCTTAGAATAAACCTATGGCCATGAGAGCCCAGAGCATCATTAGTATTAGAGCCTACTAGCATTTTGAAACTAAATAAACATCATCCTGGAGTATGAGCACCTTTAGCAAGAATCTTCTTCTAGAAGGAAGGGCCCAGTACTGCCCTCACATCAGTAGATGTGAGTCTCTCTGCCAATGTCCTGGAAAGATAAGATGCAGTGTCAAATAATATCAACTTATGTCCGTCATTAATTAAATAACTCTAATAATGCAATAATTACAAAAATGCAATTGAGAGCTGGAGAAATACCTCATCAATTAAGAGCACCGGCTGTTCTTTCAGAGGACCCATTTTCAGTTTCCAACTTCTGGCCTCCAAGGTTGCCAGTCATCAAGCAGTGCCCATATATACATGAGGCACTCACATATACACATACAATTTAAAAAAACATATTGCAAACTTTTCAATAGCCAAATTCTACAATATCCTAAAGCCAACTGAGCTCTAGTGAATTTCTGATAAGGCAGATAAGATCCTTAATCATAGTTTGGATTGTTTCATGTAAAAACGATTTGATGAAGTGAGAGTTTCCTGTGATTTATTTTCTAAATAGATAAGATGACACTAAAACCCCACTGACTAGTCATTGCAGGGCACAGTCAGTGCCATTATGTCGTGCCCAGCTACTGCTGTGTATTTTCATTCATAATTGTTTAAAGTTTGGTATCATCACTTTTGATCCACATTTCCATGATGACTGTCAATCCTCTTCTCATGTCCCCTGCCCCATTCTCTGTCCCACTTCTTATCTCTGGCAGCATGTATTTTATTACTTTCTTCTTCTCTGTCCCAGCCATCACTTACAAATCTGCTTGGCTCTTTCTTAGTGACCAGTTCAGTTTCTTGACCTATCCCTATGACTCCCCCAGCACACATATTAAAATCTCTATAGATCACCCAGCAGTACATTAGGTAAAGGCACTTGCTACCAACCCTGAGACTTGAGCTGGATCCCTGGAACACAGGGATGAGGAAGAGAAGCAATTCTAGTAAGTTGTCCTCTGAGCTGCACATGGTACATGGTACGTCCTCTTCACTCCCCAGCCTAGATAAAGATAATGGACAACAAAGGTAAAACAGGGGATCTACAACTAAAAGAAAAATTGGTCTCTATTCTTTTCCATTCTTTTTATATACATTCATTATTAGTTATAGGAATGTGTGTGAGTGTGTGTGTGTGTGTGTGTGTGTGTGTGTGTGTGTGTGTGTGCCATAAACACATGTAGAAATCCGAAGGCAGCTTTAAGGAGGTGTACCATACATTGTAACATGTATGTTCTGGGGATTGAACTCGTCAGACTTGATAGCAAACATATTTGCACACTGAGCCAATTCACATGCAAGGAACTGTTTTTATTGATATCTCTTTAAAGAGTATGTGGAGGGGGAGTTAATGATTCCATGGATGCTTTTAGATGAATTATTTAACAACAGACCCACAGGTATTTGAATATCACAATAAATCACTGAGAAGTAGGGAATCCCCTGTCTGCAATCTTGCCCTGGCAATACTACTGTCTGCAGAGTATGTCATGTTATTTAAACTATCATCAGTATGTAAAGCTGAAATAACATTAATACTTCTCTTTTAAGAAGAAACTTTTATTGGAACCAAATATATTGTTTGAAGGGAAAGCATGAAGTGATGTTATAGCATGAAGTGATGTTATAGCATGAAGTGATGTTATAGCATGAAGTGATGTTAAAGACCTCATGGTATTGATCATGATTAACAGACCCGGACTGACTAGGATCCATCCTTTTCAGGAAATTATAGAATACAGTCAGATACCTGGTGACACTCCCTACTCAGTAGTTATAGAAGTCTGAGTAACATTCATAGGTTCTGTGCTTCATACTCTTGTTTCTCAAGACACTAAATACTCAGTAAATTGCAGAGATGTTATAACAATTTTAGAACGTCTGTAAAGGGCTTAAAGTATTTCCAAAGCAATAGAACCAATTACACATATTCGCTAGATATATTATTTTATACCTGATATATTTTCTTTAAAAAGTCATCTGTCCTTTTAATACATTTAAAGTCCAAATAGTAATTTACTAAGGAAACATGCATATTTATTTACACAATCTTTTAATTGTTCTTTGAGTTTACTGTTGTTAGAATAATCTCTAGCCTTACTTTTATGGATATATAGTTTTATCATCCTGAAATCTATGGAATGTATGCATGAAATAATTATAACTCAAGTTCTTTTATTTTTTATCAGATATTTTCTTTATTTACATTTCAAATGTTTTCCCCTTTCCGGGTCTCACCTTGGAAACCCTCTATACTCTCCACCCTCCCCTTGCCTTTATGAGGGTGCTCCTCCACCCACTCACCACTTCCCTCAAGTTCTCTTATTATGAGTTAATTTCAGAGGCACTAATTTTCTAAAGTAATATTTTTCATTCAGAACTCATTGTATTTTAGAGATTAAAATTTGATTATTTTCCTCAATTCATAATAATAATAGCTAGGACAATTGATGGATCGTTGTCTTAATTCTCTTACTGAAAGTTTTTCTACATTTTAATATATGCCCACCTTTCATAATTTCAAATTTTAGGTTATATAGTTTTGTTATTATTTTTTTAATCTTTTCAACACATTTCTATGACTTAGAAAGTAAAAAATACATATGTTACTATTTTGTGAAATATTAATTCATAGTACCTACATTGTGAAATTGTAAACACTGCTTTTATATCCTAAGTAGATGGGATGAGATGAAAGGCATACCCAAGCTTTACAGATGTATGGCTTAGGCTGAGCACAGAATTTTTCTTTCTCTGTTCTTGCTATCCTTAGGCCTAGATCTGGAAGCTCTGTACAATCTAATCAAGGCCTATAATGTTTCAACCTCTGAGATTTATTGATGAATAAGCTTATCCTTTCTAATTCTTTCTGAAATCTGGCTGGCTGGTTCAACTCAGCTGTTTTGGCCCAAACTCCTCTCCAAACAGATTGATTCAAATTGGCTTCTCTTAGCTTCTGACTGAACTACATTAATTGGCTTCAAACTAACTCTGGCAATCTGTTCTAATCTTCTGGCTCCTTCTCATTCTCTGGTCTGTTCTGTCTTCACCTGCAACCTGTGTTTGTAAAACTCTTCTGGTAAAAGTGTCCTCTTTTTCCAGTCTCTCTCTCTCTCTCTCTCTCTCTCTCTCTCTCTCTCTCTCACTCACTCTCTCTCTCTCTCTGAGTGTGTGTGTGTATGTGTGTGTGTATGTGTGCTATTCTCATGAAAGTTAGGCATATCCTATCTCTGACTCATTCTGTCAAATCTGATTTGTCACTTTTCCTGCTCCTCAATTAGATGACACCTTTAAACATGGCTGCTTCCTTCTACAAATTAATTTTACCTTAAAGGTGTGTACTAAAGGTGTGTCTGTATTTAAGCCAGAAGGATTAAAGGTGTGTGGCATGTTTGCATTATATCCAATTTACACAGACCTAGATCTTTGGATATGATCCTTTGCCAAAGCAGTCATGTTGCTGAACTAAAATTTGTCTATAATATTGCATTTACAATGTGACTGGAGTGTGTTATCATCCTCTTCCTGTATTTACATATAAACAACTCAGGAGGAAGAAAAGGATCACAAATTGAGGAAGTGTTTGTACAGAAAGCAGCAACTTCTGTCACTTGGTGTTTATTTTTACTATTGACATCAATTTGTTGACATAAAATACTGACCATAAATGATTTGAGTCAAAGTTCTATAACTATTAACTTTTTGTTTTAAAAGTAATCAATACATGTATAATTGTATAGACATGATCAACTCATTATATGCAGAAAAGGCCTTCGGCATAACTCAACATCTCTTCATTATAAAAGTTCTGGAGAAAACAAGGATATAAGGTACATATCTCAACACAAGAAAGGCAAGTCTACAGCAAACCTAGTGAGAGCATTATTCTAAATGTGGAAAACTCAAAGCATTCCCACTAAAACCAAGAATTAGACAAGGATGTTCACTCTCTCCATACCTGTTCAATATAGTGCCTAGCTAGAACTTACACAACTGAATGAGATCATAGGAATGTAAGTAGGAAAGGAATAATCAAATTTGCAGATTTTATGGTTTTAAGCTTAAAGACCCTAAAGGGTACACCAGGAAATGTCTACAGTTGATGAACACTTTTAACAAATTAGCAGGGAACAAAATAAATACATATATCAGTAGCCTCCTTCTATATATAAATGACAAAGATTCAAAGAAAGAAGTAATGGAAAGAGTACTTTTCCTAGAAGCTTCCAAAAACATTGTGGAATAACTCTAACCACTCAAGCTAAAGACTTGTAAAATAGTCTTTAAGACATTGAAGAAAATATCTGAAATTGGGAAAATCTTCCCTGCTTATGAATTTGAAGAATTAATTCAGTGAAAACAGCCATTCTGCCAAAAGCAATCTATAGATGTAATAAGATCTCCACAAAAATTCTAATAGAATTCTTAACAGAAACTGAAAAAGAATATTCTTCAGTTTCCTATGAACACACCTCACCCCCACACACACACAAACATACATTCACATACACAATCAGGATACTGACACAAAACCAGATATGTTGATTAATGAGACAAAACTGGTGATCCAGATATAATTCCCCACACCTACAGATACTTGAGCTTTTACAAAAGAAGCCAAGCATCTACACTGGGGACAAGTCAGTATATTCAACAATAGTGCTTATTGAAATGGAAGCTGTATAAAGAAGAATTAAAATAGTTTCAAAACTTCATATTAAGGCAAATACTATGGCAACTGTTTTACAGGTCAACTTAATATTAAATAACAGACACGGTTTCAACAAATATACAATTATTTGGTGGTCTATATTTCTCTCTTTTTTAAAGATTAATTTTTATTAATTTTAGTTGTGTATATATGTATGTAGGGGGGATGTATGTGTGTGTGAGAGAGCAGGTGTCTACAGAGTCCAGAGGCATCAGATGCTCTGGAGCTGCAGTTACAGATAGATGTGAGCTACCTGATAGGAACACTGGGAATCAAATTTTTGTCCTCTACAAGAACAGTTTGTGCTCGCTTATTTATTAATGTATGTATGTATGTATGTATGTATGTATGTATGTATGTATGTATTTGATATTTGCTTTATTTACATTTCAAATGTTATCCCCTTTCCAGGTCTCCCCTCTGGAAACTCCCTATCACCCTTCTCTCCCTGCCTCTATGAGGGTGCTTCCCCACCAACCCACCCTCATAATAGAGCTTTCTAACTGATCTTTATGTCATGTTTATCAAAAACTCTGCCCTGTGCTTTTCTACCTCAATTCATTTCATCATTTTGAGAAATTGTGTGAAGAATTGGCATCCCCATCATAGAGATCTGACATACAAGCTTTAGGCTAATTTTTAATAATCAGCAAATATTCTTCGTAAGCAAAAAAATAATTATGCAAAGTGTTTACCATAATTAGTCACACCATTAGTGAATGTAAATCATAGCTTGCTACTACATGCCTGATTTAATGTTCTTAATACTTCCTGTCAATTTACTATGCCATAATTAGATTTTTTAAAATATTTTTTCATATATAAGTTCTGTATTCAAATGTCAACTGACACATATTTAGTCATGACCCCCCATAGCTGCATCATTCATAATTTAAACTCTCAAAAGACAGGTACTATTCTATACATTTGCATCTACAGCAAATACTTTAGTAATATGACCCACCAAATATTTTCAGAATGAAGTTATATTTGAAGGTCTAGTAGACAAAAACATCTTGTCAATTATGGGAGTGATGACGATAATGCTAACATTTGTATTTTTGTCCTGAAGCTGTTTTCCTGATTATTGTGAATGATAGGGGCAGGTTTGTTTCAGTGGCCTGGTTTTGTACATAGGCCTAGTTAGCCAGTGTCTCTAGCAATCCCATTTTCTATTCAGTCTCATTGAGACATAGGTTGCCTCTCAAGCGCCACCTGATTTTCATGACTCTGTAGAACTCTTGGCATAGTCAGAGCACACCTCTGTGGTACAGGGCATACTGTCAAGGATGAGAAGATAGGATGACCAGCAATGTCTGCACTCAAAACCTATTCTTAAAATTTGAGAGGCTATCCTAGTTTTTCTATCTTTATTATTCAATTCAGAGCAGTTACTCATGGTTTGCTACTACATGTATGATTTAATGCTCTCAATACTTCCTCTCATAAAAATATTGAGCTATTCTTATAGGGTGAGCTGTGTTTCAAGGTTCAGAAAAGTTACATTTGTGCTGATGTAGCTCAACCAGAGATTTCAGATCCCAGAATGGAAAAAAAAAAAAAAAAGAATTACCGTCAGGCTGGAATTGGGAATGTTTATGCCAGGACACATTTTGCACAAGCTCATGAAATGTGTCAGTGACCTTAAGGCTGTTATTAATCTTATTTCTTTACTATGTCCTTATAATCTATTATTTGGATTTAAATAGACAACATGTACACTATTAAGCCTTGCTAACATATAATTATCTGCAGGATGAATTACATTTAGTCTAGCCTCTTCAGAACTCAAAGGAATGGCTCTAGCATCATGTAGTCTGGCAAGAAGTGTTGGGGAACTTTGACTCAGGAACTGACATTTCCTGAATAGAAAAATATAAACTGCTAATTTAATCAAGAAACAAACAACAGCAGATGTAGTAGTTAGATCAAGTATGTTTCCTGGTAACTTCTGGTTTCTCATGAAAACATAATGAACACTTTCGGCTTATTAGGACCAAATCTGAGTTTTCCTCCCAGGACAGACGGATTGTCTCTTTCGCCCCAGGCTGTTATCTTCTGTTTCTTCAAGTATAAATCCTTTTCTCAATCACAGATCCTCCTACTCTTCATAGATTGGTCTGAATTTGGTTAAACTAATTGTTCACATTTATTTAAAAATTAAATTCTTAATGATAGGTATTTTTTTTTTTGCGATCACCTTTTGATAATCTATGAAATGACCGTTCCCTCCAACTCCAAGGGGTTTCTAGTGTCTAACCTGCCTGTGTATCTAAAAAGAAGAGGAAAGGGAAAAGAAGGGGAGGGGAGGGGAGGGGAGAAGAGAAGAGAAGAGAAGAGAAGAGAAGAGAAGAGAAGAGAAGAGAAGAGAAGAGAAGAGAAGAGAAGAGAATGTGTGCTGAAGCTCCCAGTTATGCTTGCTTTCTGTGATGCTGAAGAGATGTGTAGGAGCTTCTGTGGAGGAAAATCACATAAAAAAAAAAAAAAAAAAAAAAAAAAAAAAAAAAAAAAAAAAAAAAAAAAAAAAAAAAAAAAAAAAAAAAAAAAAAAAAAAGAATGAAAATGAAATTTCCTTGAGGGGAAACACGATTCTCATTGGTATATCTCTAAACATCTGATGGAGAAAGAAGATAAGGAATCAGATTTTCTTTAATGCTGAATGACCAAACTTACCTTGGCTACCTTAGAACACTTATAAATCACACAAAGCTCCCAGGACCGATGCATAGAAGACCTGGTCAAATATTTTTTTTCCTTCCTCAGGCTCCTCACTTGCCAACATTCTGCTAGAATCATGAGTCTTGTGCTAGAAAGTATACATGAACAGCCCATGTGACTTCCAGAGAATTTCATAAAAGGTACTCCAGTACATTCAGTTCGAAAATGCCTTGTTATATTCTCCCAATTACCTATAAATGTAAGTATTAAGTATTGACAAAATAATACCTTTTTCAATAAGGCAACAATTTTTACTATTTTGAACACTTGCTTTTAACCAGTAACATAATACAAGGCACCGGGTTTTTTTAGTCTTTACCCTACTAGTTTTGTAATAAATAAATAAATAAATAAATAAATAAATAAATAAATAAATATTTATTTGTCTTGATTCATAGATATGTAGAAATTTCTCACTCTTAAACCATGAGATTCCTTTCATTGTGCTGGGTTGGGAATGTTTAATTGAAGTCATCTATGTTTCCTGACATTTTATGCATAGACAAATTGTCAAGTCTTCCAGAGGACCATTGTCTTTCCACACCCATCCTCTGGATGTGGCATGCTTTGACAATCATTTTGAAAAGATGGTGTAATTATAAAATGTTCCTGTTCTTTAGAGGAGTTTAAAACCTAGACAGAGTACAATATTTTTTGCCAGTTATTGGTATTTTTTCATTATATTTTTCTTCTTGACATGCTTTCTAGAATTTTCTTCTCTTAAGAGACATTAGAATAAAAGTACCATCTGGAGCACTAACTGAAATAGACTGCAAGTGCTGAGTGTGTGAAATTGTGGCTGTGGGGAGTGTGGTCCTAATCATTAATGCTCCTGCAGTGAGTAAAATTTATAATTATGTTCCTGTGCTTCAACAGGAAGTTCCACCTCATTTTCAGAATAACTGGAAAGCTATGCTAAGGAAGGAAATAGGCCATGTCATAGAATTTTCAGTAAGATAGAACAAAAACTAATACCCAATCATAAGCTTAAAGAAATAATCTTCCTCTTTTCTCTAAAATATGGATATTTCCATCACATTTACTAATCATGTTGCTTATCATAGAAACATGAACAAAAGACTATAATTCCCCAGGTCATATGTCACAGTATGAGTGGTTAAACAATGGAGAAAGACAACTGGTCTACCCTACCTCAGGATGTCAGTACCTTCCCTCCTCCTGAAAAACTCCTTTCTGAGCTCTTTGTAGCTCTTGCTGCCCTTTAACAGTGATTGCATGCTGTCTATCTGAGAAAGCTCCAGAATTGAGATATGAACAATACCTTTCCCTTCTTGTCTCTTTCCACCTTCTCTTTCGATGCTGACTTTCATTTTTTGTCACATTGTGTCCCTATTGATATTTATGTGCCTTTCTATGTGTGCATCCATTTTGTCTCCATTAAGCTGTTACTTCTATAAAATGGAATGATCTATCTTTTTCTGTACTGTATTATCAATGCCCAAGGTACAAGCTGATGTTTCTTTTTAAATGAATGGATGAATAAGTGAATGGATAAATGAATGCATGAATGAATATGACCATGTCTTGACTGTACATCCCATGTTTCAAAAGAGCTTATGATTAGATGTTGGTTGCTCTATTCTATTTAAAAGTCTATTGTGTGGACCTTTTCCTTTCCACATGCACATCCATATAAAACCATGACTTAGGTTTGTTTTCCAGACACTGGTGACTTTAGTGTTTATAACAAGTTTCCAAAAAGCAGCACTTTCGGCACTAGTTCCCACCCATTACAACTATAGATATTCTGGTCATCTCTTAATTTTCACATAACAAGATATTTCCTTCCCCAAATGCAATAGCTTTCCAGATGTACTGAATCAGTTTTTTCCTCTCAGTTGCTATAACTGTATTCTTGTTATAATCCTTATTGACTTTAGTTTTAAAATCTTTCTGTCCCTAACTAGAGTAGCTAAAGAATAAATTTATTTCCTTTTCACTGCTCTAGGCAGTGGGACCTAAGAGAATGGAGACTAAAAAATGTGATGGACCAAAGCCTCAAACAATAGCCAACTTTATTCAGAGCATTAGATAATTTCTACTTTAAGGGCTGAGGAGAGTCACATGAGTGAGGTGTACAATGATAAGGGATGCCACCTGTGGCAGGCAAGCCTTACATGGCAAAAACGTGTTTTTCTTAGAGGCATATATACAAATAACAGTAGCCAGTTGTAATGAATAATATGAAGTGAACCTACTCTTAACTAATACACCTTGGGGGCATAAAGGCATAAGAACAATTCCTTGTTTTGAAGAAACCAAGGTTACAAGACTCTTGGTTTCTTGGAGTTTTCTCATAAACACTCAGAAATCTCAGATAACTCCGTCTGGGATCATGTTCTGACATCCCCATTTTTTTTAAGTTTATTGGATATTTTCTTTATTTACACTTCAAATGTTATCCCCTTTCCAGTTTCCCCTCTGAAAATGCCCTATTCCCTCCCCCGTCCCCCTGATTCCCATCCCACCCACTTCTGCTTCCTGGCCCTGACATTCCCCCACACTGGGGCATAGAACCTTCACAGGAAAAAGGGCCTCTCCTCCCATTGAT
>CACVCL010030859.1:0-40924 GCA_902729485.2 Mus minutoides
AAGGAGATTGTAATATATATATATATATATATATATATATATATATATATATATATATACACACATATATATATATATATATACACATACATACATATATTCCTTTTATTCTCAATATTTTGTTCTGTTTCTTAGTAATATCTTTTTAACTTTTGTAAAACAACTTTATTCCTTAAAACATTTTAAATAGTCACATAATAATTTGTACGTATTTGTGAGGCACAATGTGACATTTTGATATATTTACACTGTGTGTAATGTTCAAATCAAAGTAATTAGTGTATCCATCACCTCAAACAGTTTTTCCTCTTGTTTGCAGTGAGAACATTCAAAACCTACTCTAGCTATTTTAAATATGCACTGTATTATTTTTGACTACTGCGCATTCTCTCTACTGTGCAATAGAACACTAAAACTTGTTCTTTCTGATTGTAACTTTGTACCAGTTGACCAAAGAGTCTCTATCCACTCCTCAGGCCTGCTCTCATCCAGCCCCTGGTAACTAATTATTTACTTTGTATTTTATATTATGTGCAGAGACTTGGATTTAACATTTTATTGATCATTATTTGATGTTTTAATTGAAAATTGTGCCTTTACCTCCATCAGACTTCATGAATTTAGGCAAGAAACTTAAAATTTCCTTCCTTAATTTTTTCTGTATAATATGGATCACACCATAGAGTTATTACCAACATGTAATACAGTAGTAGCATACAATTTTATCAATTTTTAGATATATATTTATTTTGTGTGCCTACATGTGTGTACATAAATGTAAATGACGACATGCATGTGAAGGTCAGAGAACAACTTTCAAGAGTCAATTCTCTGTTTCTATCATGTGAGTAGCTCTCTGGAATTGAACCCAAGTCACCAGGCTTGACAGCAGGCAACTTCATAGCCTGAATATTTCACCACCTCTAGTTAAAGTGTTGTGAATCAATAAAGGTCATTAAGATGCATTGTCTGCTTTTTGATTCTCATCATCCTGAGAAGAAGCACAGGAAGAATTGGAAGGAAAACAGAATTGAGTTAGAAGTAGCAGCATAGAGAAAGGGAGGGAGTGGCTAGAAGGGCTGGCTTCACTGGGTCACGATGCTCAGTGCATCTCACATGCTGTCTAAGCCCCCTGAAACAGAGCTTCCTCCCCAGTCCTCATTGGAAATTTATAACACCCTAGTAATGCATACAGCTTTGAGTTTTGGGGAGCTGACTTTGAGCACTGTAAGATGGTGGAGAGATTGGAGCAGAGAGACCAATTAAGAAAATAAATCCCACCATTTATTCTGTTTCTGTTTCTTTTTCTTTTGGTTTAGTTTCCTTTAACATGATAGGAGTTTTTAATGATCTTCCATTGACAATCATTGAGAACACTCTCCCTGGACTTTCTAGTTTTCTTCCCTCAATCTAGGCCTACTTGGGTTCATCTGACCTCCAAGAATATATTCAGAAACAAAATAGATTATTTCATGCTTTATTTATAAGGCCTGACTCCCATAGCTGCTGACCTTGGCCATAATCTCTCTGTGTATGTTAAATATTCTCAGGTTAGTGTCTCGTTCTAATGGCCACACTGTATTTTTTATCATAACGGCTGTATGTGGGAATGGGGGTTGGTGATAAAACAAGAAAAGATTTGGAAGGCTCTCAGTTTCTTCATCAAAATAAGTCCATGATATTGGGGAGGCTTGTATCCATGCTGGAGCCTGCTGACACACAAATGCTACTTGTACTATTTTCAGTTGTAGGAAGCAAGCTTTCAAGTTCAGTTGGGTGCACAGTTGGTCTACTGATGACCTTTCAGCCCCTTGTTAGCACTCTCCTACCAAACTCTTTGTCTGCTTAAAATAGTACTCCAATACCCTTGGACCCCTCACTTTGGAAAAAGAAAACTAAACCATCAGATTAGTCCTGGGGAACTTCAGCTTTATCTCATGCTACATACTCCTTTTTTGAAAACTGATTAACTTTCCTGCAAATCCAGTATGTCCATGAAATAGCCTTGCTGCGGCTACAAGATCGATTATTATTCTGCCTGACATGATTTGGATGGTCAGAAGGAGGTCCTGTATGCATTCATTTACACGGAGGAGGATTGTGATAAAGTGGGCACGAGATGGTACTTCAGTCAGATAATGATGGCCTGAAATATCACATTGTGATAACTGGAGAACCTCCTCATAGCTTGATGGGAGCATATGCTTCCAGGTTTCCTGTAGACCAGTAGGCATAGGAATTTACTCAGTTTTGCCATAAGACAAGCTATAAATGATCCAAAGGGCTTTCAAATCTAAGTTGTCCACATTTTCAAATTGACAGACCCTGAGGCCTGAAAGTGAATCGGGAAGTCCCCAAGGAAACAGCAGGTTATGTGTGCTATTTCATCCCCTGTAATCTAATGCCAAGATGCAATTAGAAGTAATTTGCAATGTACATAATTGCAACTCATTCAGAAGAGGTTATTTTTTGAGAGGTTCAAAATAAGAAAATGTGCACATTCCTTTACAGGTTTCATTGAAACAATGCTGATTTAAATAAATGCATGCACCTATGTAGCCTGAAGCGATTATTTTAGCTAAAGAAATATGCACAGTAGACTTTTTACACACTAAACTGTTCTAAGATTGACCTCATGAGTGATGTCATTGACGAGACATGGAAATATTGCTTCAGTAGCCATTTTGTATTACCTATGGAACATGGCAAAATGAGTATTTGTATTAACTAGGCGTGATCATATTTGCATTGTGGAGTTACAAATTGGTTCTCAGTGATGGACAGGGTCATTTCAGGTAAAGATGAGAGACTCTGGAGAGAAGCTTTCTTATGCAATTTTCCAGCAAGAGTTAAGTATTAACACTTGAAGCCATGAGAACAGGGAAGGAAAAAAAATCCAGACAGAAAAGTTCAGTCCACTGAAAAAATGAATTGTAATGCAAGTGTACTTCATTTCGGTCTATAAGCTCTGAGCTGTATGAGGAATCTGACCAACTACAGAAACCCTTAAAGGACAAAAGTAGTGCTGTTCAGTGCAAATGTTCATTTTGCCTATTAGTTAGATCCATCACTTCAGTGAGGGGGGAAAAAACAGTATTGAATATTTTAATTTGTTTCCAGTTTGGTCGATTCAGTGACATAGGCTTATATTTTTATGCACAAACCATAAAAGTGGGCAGTTTTGTTTCTTAGCTGTAAAAGGTAAGAGTAAACTTAGACTGAGTTTAGTTTCTAACACTGAGCGAATGCTCCTCCCTATTGTCACACAATACGGTAGTGAACCAACCACTAGCAGTACTGGTCACACATTGGTGATCCCTGATGTCATAATGACAGAGACAGTCGTGCTTCCCAATATATTCTGTTCCTAGATCCTCTGAAGCCTTGACCTTGTCACTGGGGACCTACTTGGGTCTTGAGAGAGGGCTGGACCTGTCTGAACAGTGGGAAAAAAAACCAAATCTGTTGACCCAGAATTAGCTCTTCTGGAAAACATCAGAGTTCTCTGGCGCTTAGGGAATTCCTGCTCTATTTAGGTCCGAGACTTCCAAGAACCTGTGTGAGAGCCATGGGAACCTATAGGCAAATGCTACCGGGAAGTCCCTCAGAAAATACTCACTGTTAGTCGGGGTCATAACCTCAATGACCTGCCATATAATTTTGGGATCAAAAGCTTACCAAGTTCCAATGATTTTATGATCAGAAAGATTGGGTTTCTTTTTTTTCAGTCACATTTTGGGTTTCATTTCTGTAAGGAATTAAAAACTAAGTTGGGTTTAACCACTCTCTTGCCCATGGTCTGTGTCAGTTGGAGATTTCAGGGTTTAAATAACAAATATTTCTTGTTCACTTCTCTAAAGGCTTGCATGGCATGACTTCTGGTGAGGGATATCTTTCTTCTTCAAAGACAGTTGCCTTCTCATTGTGTCCTCTTATGATGTGTCCTCTCCTATACAGAAGTCATTAAACTCATTATGAGAGTTCCTCCATCATGACCCTTCCAAGGGCTCAATAACACCAAATGAGTGGGTGAGTGGTTTTCATGTTTTGGAAAGATGCAACCATTCAGTCCATAGCATCTATAATGGAAATCTTTAAGTCTTCTGATGCTTAGGAAATTCCTGAATGAAATTATTCAATGAAAGAACACCTTTTAAATTTATGAACTATTGATTGCAGTTTGCCCAAGTTCCTTTCAAAATAGATAATCAACTGTTTAGTATTTTTTCTTGTGTTGAGTAGTCTTCCTGATTGGCCTAGTCTGGTACCTCTGCATCTACTTTCGTGGCTTCCAGTGTACTTCATTCTTAGCCCTTTCAAGTTACTCTCACTTTTAACTTTCACGTCATGTGATGCCTTTACTGCCCCCTCTTCTGCTACTATCCATACTATTAATGGTGCTAGTGTTTCTGGTTTTGTCACACATACATGCACATCATTCCCATACATTTTTTCTCAACTAAAGACAGAATTAACAATACGCCTTAGCTGTGCTCAGTAGTACTCTCGAATCTTCTGCTATTGCCCTTAATACATTACAGACCACTAGTACATTTGATCATTCAAGATTGATAGCCCCTCACAGTTAGAGGATATGGTATCCAAGAGGCCAGGATATTTGATTTCCTTCATTATTATGTTAAGGTACAAGACCAAAACAGGGCTATATTATAGAGGAAGAAGCTGGAGTAAATGTTAAAGCCCCCATGAATAACAGGCCAGGAAATTGAGTGGATAGGTAAACATAACCATTTGACATCTACAGGATCTGAGGCTCAGCAGAAAGTGTCGTTGGCAGCAGGTAGGCAGAGATGGTCCATCATAAGTGATGATAGGAATAAGGCTGTCCTGTATACCCTGAAGATGCCCCAACATGTAACAAGGACACATGCTCCACTATGTTTATAGCAGCCTTATTTATAATAACCAGAAACTGGAAAGAACCCAGATGTCCCTCAACAGAGGAATGGATACAGAAAATGTACATTTACACAATGGAACAATTAAAAACAATGAATTCATAAAATTCTTAGACAATGGATGGATCTGGAGGATGTTATCCTGAGTGAGGTAACCCAGTCACAAAAGAACACACATGATATGCACTCACTGATAACTGGATATTAGCCTAGAAGCACAGAATACCCAAGATACAATTTGCAAAACACATGAAACTCAAGAAGAAGGAAGACCAAAGTGTGGATACTTCAATCCTTCTTAGATGGGGTAACAAAATACCCATGGAAGGAGTCACAGAGAAAAAGTGTGAAGCAGAGACTGAAGGAATGACCATCCAGAAACTTCCTTACCTGGGGATCTATCCCATAGACAACCACCAAAACCAGACACTATTGTGGATGCCAACAAGAGCTTGCTAACAGGAGCCTGATATAGCTGTCCCCTGAGAGGCTCTGCCACTGCCTCACAAATACAGAAGTGGATGCTCACAGCCAGCCATTGGATAAGCACAGGTCCCCCAAAGAAGGAGCTAGAGAAAGTACTCAAGGAGCTAAAGGGGTTTTCAGTCTTATTGGAGGAACAACAATTTGAACTAACCAGTATCCCCTGAGCTCCCTGGGACTAAACCACCAACCAAATAAAACACATGGTGGGACTCATGGCTCTAGCTGCATAGGTGGCAGTGAATGGCCTAGTCAGTCATCAATGGGAGGAGGGGCACTTGGTCCTGTGAAGGTTCTATGACCCAGTATAGGGGAATTCCAGGGCCAGGAAGCTGGAGTGGGTGGATTGGTGAGCAGGGTGAATGGGGAAGGGAATGGGGGTTTTCAGAGGGGAAACTAGAAAAGGGAATAACATTTGAAATGTAAATAAAGAAAATATCTAAGAAAAAAGAAAAGGAAATAAAAATACTTATTAAAAAAAAAAAATCAGGCCATCTCAATCCATGTGTAGGCTAAACCCAGTCCTTGTGAACAGTACTTCCAAGCAGCACTTATAGGACAACTGAGTTTTATTCATGACAGGAAGTGAGAACATTCTGAATAGGCTACTTTTGAGCTTGCAATTGGCCAAGTAATATTTATAGGGACAGTGGAGGGGTTTGAGAGGGAAGAGAAGGAAGAAAAGGTGAGAATGATTGTTCTATGTAGAATGAAGTTATGGCAAGAACTTGTAGCTTTTTAGTGTTAGGTGTATTAGTTGGGGTTCTCTAGAGAAACAGAACTGATTGTGTGTGTGTGTATACGTATATACATATACACACACACACAATCAGTTGGCTGCTTCTGGACAGAAAGGTCAAGGATCTGGTAGTTATTCAGTCCATGAGACTGGATATCTCAGCAGTCTTGACCTGATGCTTGAGTGTCAAGGAATTCATATAAAACTTCTGGTCTTCTGTCTATACTAGAATCCTAAACAAGCAGGTTTTGGTACAAGACAAAGAGTTCTTGAGGAGCAGTGTAATGGGAAGTGCTATCACTAATGTCCTTTCCCCAGTTGGTTTATAAAGAAGGCCGGGGGCTAATTTCTAGGTGGAAGGTAGAAGGTTTATTTTATTTTTTTTTTAATTTTTCTGCCATGCTTTGGAGGAAGCAGAATACAACAATCACATAAGGCTTTGTGGGGAGCTAGGGCCTGTGAGCTCTGCTAATATGGGTGGCCAAGGATGTTTGGCTAGATAGAACAAGCTACTAAGTTAAGGGAGGGAGGAGAGGTGGACATAATAAATTGGTAAGGTAATAAATTTTCCAGGCAGGAGATATCTGTGCCCAGTAGGCAAGTTAGAAAGTAACGAAGCTAAGTGTGTGTCTTTTCAAGGGTCTTAGGAGGAACTTGGTCACCTCCTGGAACTAAGCTGGGTAGGACAAAGAGGAAGCTGGAAGGGACAAAGAGCATAGTCTGATCCTGGGCAAAGGTGGTAGTTTTTAAAACTACTTGCAACACAGCAGAACCGATAAATTTCCCAACAACACATACAAGCAGATGAAAAGCAAAACTTCCTTCTTCCACGTCCTTTTTATGGGCTGCCAGCAGATGTGGCCCAGTTTAAGGGTGGGTCTTCCTACCTCAAGTGATTGAATCATATGCCCAACTATTTTTGTTTGCATTAGGACTTCCTTCTTCAGAAAACTAGAGTGTTGGGTTGTACACTCTACAAATATATTGACTCATTCTATACAAATTCCAAATTGCACTTTTTCATGTGTAAAAAAAATATTGAGATAGTTTTCAGACTTAGACTTGTTTCTCTGTTCTGAAGCAAAGAGAGATGAGATGGGAACAAAATGAGGAATTGAGCTTGAAGACTAATTTGCATATTAGGTTGCTTTGTTGAAAGCATTATCCCTCAGTCTCTGGAATCCCAAAGAGGAAATCCCTACACACACTTCAGAACTGGCTGCTGATGAATGCAAGACAGGACAGAAGGAGGCCTGTGTCAGCATTTGTTATCTCAGAGTCTCTTCCTCTGACAGTGCCCCTCACCACCTCTGGTTGACCAGAGCCCACAGGTCACCCAGCCGTCCTCCCCAACTGAAAGAGTGAGAAGTAGCACCACAATCTGGCACTTTCTAAGGAAGAACGTTTTGTATTTGTTTATTTTACAGATACAGCTGCTTTTGTGTTGCACATCTGTATGACATTAGGGATGTTATTTACATAGCCAGATCCTCTCCTTCACTATCAGTGTGTTTCATTGACTTCTGGGTTGTAGGGAGACATTAGGAGATGCTGTTTTCGAGAGTGAGTATATTTTAAATGGTTAAACACAACGCACATGTTGGGTATTAGAACCAGTTGCACAAGTAATGACCAACAAAGTTATTTTTCTTTCCAGAATCCCCAAAGACAGCAATTTTCCATACATGAGATTTTTTTTTTCCATCACTGTCTTCTGAAGTATAATCTCTTCCATCTACTTCTAGTCAATTTGCCAGTTTGGTAGCTTTAGATCCAACTGGCCAAGTTTTCTGTAAATCCATTCTTAGCAATACACTTGTTATTGTTGGAACTCCAGCCAATTAATTGAACTTTGTCTCTGCCAAGTCTTGACCACAATTGAAGGAATAACTGTGGCCGTCAGACTTACACCTGAATTGCTTTACATGTGTTCATTTAAATTTGATCCTTGAAGTATTTGTTTTACTCATTATGCTGCCTAATTTGCCCCCAAATAAATCAGGACCCAGTCAGCACTCAAATCCTGGGGTAATTGGAGATTTTGATGTCAGCAGTAGCATGAGCACCTATTTGATCATGGGCACTTGCAATTTTTGTATTGTGTATGTACGAAAAATGTGAACTAAGAGTTCTTTGTCTGCCATTACTAGGAATATCTGGAGATATTTTTAGTTCTTCTCTAATAGGTAGGGAGTTTCACTATCTGCTAGAGACAAGGTCTATTTTCATGTCTGTCTTACCTGGAGATTACAAAAAGAGAAGCAGATTAGATATGAATATCTCTCAATTTATCACTGTAGAAATACATATAGTGTCTTTCAAAATTAATATACAATTTCAGTTGAACAATCGGAGAGGACAAGTCAGCATTTGACTACAACTCTTGGACACATTAATGTCTATTTTTATCTAGAGATTTGAATTGATTCTTATATGAACAAGGAAAGAAAGGAAGACGGGCTTGATTGCATTGAATTGATAGCAACCCTATCCAGCCTAGCTCCAACTGTGCAGTATTTATTGTAGAATGCTTTCAGGCAACAAAGTAGGAGACAGGAATTCAGGCAAATGAAACATCCATTTTCCCAGTAAAGTTGATCATTTGATGCCGGGGGTGGGGGGTGGGGGGGGTTCTGGGTTCTTCAGGATGCTGATCAGACAGACAAGCGTAGAGAGACTCTGCAGGAAAAGAGACCCACTTTCTTCTGCCTAATGTGTATATAGGACTTAGATCTGTACCAGCTATTTCTCCTTCTTACCTACCTCATCACCAGGGAGAAAATAGAATGAAGGAGCAGATGCCAGTCAGTAGGCTTGTCCTCAGTGGACAGGGAGCAAAGGGCCTGTGTGGAGTCTAGAACACCAGTGACGTGGCTCAGCAACAGGTAGGCCAACATAGTGGGATTAACTGCCTTTCACTCGGGACGTGAGGGGCAGGGAGTGGAGAGGCAGAGATACGGTGGTAGCTTGGGCCTTTGCACAGTTTGAGGAGGTGTTGTCAGAGACTCTACAGTTGAGGCAGTACACTTAGGGCAATGCAGATCAGCCCAAGAAAGCAGGCCTTATTTCAAGGCCTATAGAACTATAGAATTAAACATAATATGCTTGTTTTCTACCCAGAATGAAGTCAATAAATTCCTATAGATTCTCAAAATTAACACCCAAGAGGTATGTTACTCAACCAAAGTCCTCAAAGGGATTGGAAAATATACTGGGTAATTTTTGTCAACTTCACACAAATTCGAGTCACACAGGAAGGTGGGAATCTCAAGTGAAGAAATGCCTCCATAGAATTGGCCAGTGGCATATCTGTGGGGCATTTTCTTAATTGCTAGTTGGTGTAGGAGGGCCAAACACTCTGTGAATGGTGTTATTCCTGAACAGGTAAGAACAGCAGCTAAGTGAGCCAGGGAGAGCAAGCCAGTGAACATCATTACTCCATGGACTCTGCCTCAACTCCTGCCCTCTGGGTTCCTGGTTTGGTTTGTTCCCCCCATGACACATGTAGCTTACCAACCAAGTAAAGTCCTCCCCAAGGTTTTTTACTAAAGCAACAGAGAGTTAATTAAAATGGGAATATTCTGAGTAGGCAATGCTGATGTTTTAGAGAAAAGATGAATATTGTCCTTAGGTCTGTTTCCATTTTTAGTCCATTTTGTTTGATAATGACAATAGTTTCTATGACAAAATTAGTAGATATGTTCTTATAATAACATGCCACATTCGATATGGGGTCTTGCTTTGACAAAAAAAAATCTTTTGTCTTTTTCTTCCTTCCTTCTACCATGTTCAACTCTTCAAATTTGCATGATCTCCTTGCTCTGCTCACTGAGTGCGCGGATTACAGGCATGTGCTACCACTTCTGACTAATTAGAATTTCTTCCTGTAAGTCCTGTAAGTTTTACCCTGTCTTTGTGTTTAACACACACGCTCGCGCACACACACATACACACACACACATTTGTATGTGTGTGTATATATATATATATGTGTGTGTGTGTATATATATGTATATATATACATGTATATGTGTTTGTGTACTTTGTATACAAGATTTATATAGAGAATTGGTGCTATGGGTCTTTAAGCAAAAGCCATACATTTTATATTTCACAATGTAAAATACTGTAGTAATATGTTCAAGCAGCAGAATAGAATGAGTCCATGAGAAAGATACTCACAAGCTTGTCTGTATTCTTTAGTCTTTACTTACAAACCTCATAAGCAACTTGATGTTGAGCATCGTGTGACTGAGAGCTTGTGCATCCTGTTACCTACAGCCTACATAGCAGCTGTTACCTAGAGCTATGCTTGCAGACAACAATATTTCTCCCAAATAACCCCTTCATTATAGTGATTTGAATTCTGCCCTATCCTGCGACCATAGCTCCAGCTTTTTACCCTGTGTAGCCCTAGATATATTCAGCAAAAGATGGAGCTTTCCAAGCAGGAAATATTGCATAAATCTACCAAGGCGGATTCCTTTTTCAAAAATTGATTTAAGACATTGTGGTGGTAATGTAGAAATTGTCATGGCCATGTAGCAAAATGCATCTTCTCTGGAAAGCTAGTGGTGCTGTGGAAGATGAGTCAGGGCTTAACTCCGCTAAAATTAATGATGTGGAGCTGAAGATGCCTACTAAGACCAACCATGGACTCCCTGGTTAATGATAAAACACTCATGTCTGGCCTACCCATTGCAGGTGGCTTTGTTCAATATCAGTGACCACTTTGATGTCTTTATGAAAATTGAGTTAGGAAACACTTCTAGTGTTAAGAGATATTGCTCCAAAGATCCCATGCGTTAGAGGCAAGACATCTGTGTCTCTAGAGCCAAAAGCTTTGTGCCTAAGCCCTGACAAAGAAAGCAAGCCATACACATGACCCGGAGCAGCTTGAATTCTTTCTTAATGAAGTTTCCATCAACCTGAAGGGAACAAGGTCAGCAGACAATAGCCAGTGGCCCAAACTCATCTTAGAGCTTTCCGGGAAAATAGCTGCACGCATATTTATGTATTGCCCATGGCTGCCTTTGTGTTTCAATGGCACAGTTGAGTAGTTGTGACAGAGACCTTATGATTCATAAAACTGAAGATGCTTCTATTTGGCTCTTTACAGTAAAAGTTTGCCAACTCCGGGGACAGATTAACCGGAATGTCACTTAGAGGAGGAAGCAGCATCCAGGCTCCTGCAACTAGAACTATAGACATTTAATCCGTGCATTTTTTATGGCTGTTGCTGTTCATTTGCAAACATTTTCTGAGCTTCTCCTGCATGTAAGGCTCTGTTTCTAAGATGCACAAGGACAAAAAAGTTAAATTAAGATTCCTGTGTTTTTCACAGAATTTTCTAAGTAGTCATTTATTAGGTAACTGGTCACAACAATGAGAAAGGTTATGAACCTGATTGCTTATGGTCTGTTTAGGTAGAAAACGGTCCTTTGCTTCTTACAGTTGGAGGGGAGACAAGCCCATCTTGGCTGGAATAGCATGGTAGCTGGAGAGTGAGGCAGCTAGCCACACTGCCACATAATAATCAAGAAGAGGAGAATAGAAAAAGTAGTGGAGAAAAGCTAAGAACAATCAAAGCCCACCCTCAGCGACTCACTTCCTCTAGCTAGGCCCCACTTCAAAGTCTGTTTCTTGTTAGGGACAAAATACTCAGATGCAGGAACCCGTGGAGATGTTCCACATTCAAACTATAAGATTGGTATTACTAATAATGAAGTTAATTATATGATATTGGATAAAATCATTGGCGCCATATCAAGGATACATGTGTGGGAAGTCTTAGGAAGAGACTGCCATGTCTTGGATTTAAGAGAGTCTTAATGTAAAAGGACATAGTCACTGAATGGTGAAGCTCTCCGGATATGAGAGAAGACCTTCTCTGTCCCAGGAAAAGCAAAGGCAGATGCCCTGAGAGCCTGTGGACACCGTCACCCTCGAGATCAACTCAGTGCTTCGGTTGGGCTTTTCAAGTTGAAAATCATCTTGATCATATTTTCACTTTTCCAGGCAAACAGCGGTGGCCTATTTCCCTTTAATTCCATTAAACTCTGCCACCCAAGGTGTGGCCAGGAATTTGCTTTTTGAAGTAAGCTGGAACATCTTGGGTTTCCCAGGTGCCTCTGTTGGGGAATCACTGATCTAAATCAAAATAAGATTGCCCTCCAAATACACTGAGAGTCATTCAACCTCAGCTTAAACACTTCCAGTAATGAGACGCTATTAACTCTTTTGGAGAGTTCACTCCATAAAATATTTATAACATTTAATTAATTTATTCATTTATTCAACAAAAAATGGGTAGCCTCCCACTGTGAGTCAGGTACTAGAGATGCAAGGACGTGTGGTCTCTGCTTTCGTTGTTTTGTTTTTTTTTTTCTTTCTGGATGCAAAAAAGTATATATTTTTTTACCTTAAACAGTCTGGGAAAAAATAAAAGGCACACAGGGACAATTGTGCTTTATTCTATAGATAGAAATATTAATATTTGGTATATTTTATTATTTATTCCTCTCTTTACAATTAAAGAGTTAAGATCCTTCCCTCCCTCTACTCCTTTCCCCCTTCCTTTCTCTCTCCCCCCACTGCTATTTTCGTCTGTTTCCTATGTTTACACAGACACAGAACTGTCCCCTCAAAAGGAATATGAGATAGTTTATTGTGAGGCCAAATATGAGTAACCATGCCCCAGGAAGACAGATTTCTCTTTTCAAGACAGGATTTCTATGTGTAGCCCTGCCTGTCCTGGAACACACTCTGTAGCCCAGGGTAGCCTTGAACTCACAGAGATCTGCCTCCCTAATGCTGGGATTAACAGCATGACCCTCACTGCCAGGCTGGAAGACAGATTTAAGATATCCCAATTTCTGTGTCCCATTGTGGAAGAAGTTTCATGAAGGCTTTGTGATAAAAGATTTAAAAAACAAAAACAAAAACATCAAGGCCTCTTTTCAAATATACTAGTGGAGACATTATGAAGGTCGTTAGTTACAGCACAGCGGAGAAATTTCAGCTGGAGACCCTGGTGCTCTTTGATGACTCATCTTCTTGGTTGATGAAAACTAGAGTTTTGTTAACACACTCCAAAAAGTTTGTATCTGTTAGTCTCATCCAACACAGAAGTGGGTATGGAGTGGCTGTTTAGGGGGCTACAGATAGCCCAAGAAGAACTGTAATTGCGTTCTGGACCTGTAACATTCCAACATCAATACATGGCTGAAGTGCTTATAGATCAATCGTCATTGTAGACAAAGCTAAAATCCGCCCTTGTAAGCATAGCTTCTCTCCAAGAATTCCGTTCTCAACTTTTTCCCTTTCTTGACTGCTCAGTGCTGGGATTTATAGACATGTGCCATTATTCCCTGCTAAGAGCTTTCCTTCAACTAGTAAAATAAATTCTTACCATTTAAGAAATGACTTTCTCTTACTTGTTTTCAAATAACTGAATAGTGTTGTTACATTTTATAAATGCAGTGGGCATTTGTTGATAGCACTATAGATTATTTTAAAATGTTCACTGCTCCAAAAATACTAAAATTACAATTAATTTAATTTTCTTATTAAACATTTTGTATCACTCTAATTATTCAGATAAACATCCATATGTTGGATTTCTGGGTTAAAAGATGTATGATGTTTAGTTTTTTGGACTATACTGTCAAATTGCTTCTTCAGAAAAAATAATCTTATTTTCTTTTCCATTTACCCCACATCTTCATATACCTGGAAATAATGATACTTCAATCTTTTGTTTCAAAAGCTATAATTACTAAATTCTTTCTTGTACTGGGTTGGAATTTGCATATTCAAATCTTCAAACTCTTGATATTACTTTAGGAAACACTGAGGGGTAATTCAGTGGCTCTATTTAGGAATATAATGTCAAATATTTGAAAATAATTATCATATTTTACAATACCCTGTCTCTAGTTGTAGCATTTTCTTTTGTGGTGATAATTACCTCAGCAACCTCTTTTCCAGACATTTCTAGATAACCTCAGGTTAGGCAGAGTTTCTAAAGTAAGCGGCGAGGGATGCTATTGGCTATTGACTGAATGTTTGTGCCCATTGAACATTCATATGCTCTCTCTCAGAGTAGAGGGAGGACTTTGGGGGTGCCCAGGGAATCCCCCCACCCTTTCTGCACTGTGACATCACAGGCAAGAGTATGCATTTGTGAGACAGGAAATGAGCTTCAGCAGACACGGAGACTGCAGGTGCTTCATCTTACACATCTCAACCTCCAGGATGGTTAGAAATACAAAAATATTTTGGTGGCTGCTAAGCCCTAGTCCGTGACAAGTTGTTACAGTAACCCAAACCCAGGAAGACAATGGCTGAGCCTAGAGGACTGGCTCTATGGGAACACCTTCCTTTCTGTCTGAACATGACACTGCTGCTGTGTGAGCTCAGCAGGCACAGATTCTCTTGGCAGCCTCCCATGGCATTGGCTGACTGAGAGCGATAGCAACCGAAGTTCCAAAGCATCCCCTAAACAGTCTCAAGGTGACAACAGGAATCATCTGTACTTCACTAATGTCAGGCCTGGCAGAGAACTCAGTAGGATGCAACAGGATCTGTATTTTAGCTTATTTTAATTAAAATATATCACTTCTCCCATTTCCTTCTCCCCTTTATCTCTTCCCGTAACCACCCCTAATAATCTCTCCCATGTTCCCTAACTCTCAAATTGGTATTATTTGATTTCTATTATTATATATACACACAGATACACACATGCATACACATATATGCACACACACATACACATAAATATGTAAATAAACCTGCTGAGTCTACTTTTATTGTTTATATATATAGTTTCAGGACTGACCACTTAGTACTAAGAAATTAGGGTGCTCATCCCTGAGAGAGGCAAATTTCCCCTCTCTCCACAGTCACTAGTTGCCTGTAGTTCTTTGTCTAGGGGCAGGACCTCATGAGATCCCCCCACTTCTCCATTAATATGTCTATTGATACTATCACTCTTCAGGTCATCTTTATGTAGACATTTCTATGAGAGACAGTCTCACAGCAGACTTTCTGGTATTCTAACTCTTATAATTTTTGTGCCCCTTCTTCTGCAGTGTTCCCTGAGACCTAGATGTGGAGCCATGGTATAGATGTATTCATTGTGTCAGAACTCTCTGTGATTCATTGATTTATGCATTGTGTCCAGTTCTGGATTTCTTCAGTGGCTGTAAAGAGAATTTCATTGAAGAGGGGTGATAGCTATATTTATATGTGAGTATGAGGATAAGATTTAGAACGATATAAGGCTTATACTGATCTGGTAAAGTGGCAGTGCTAGATTCCTTTCTGGAATCCATGACTTTACTAGCTTGGGTATTTGACTAGGTTTCTAGTACCAGGCATCATTTTCCTCCTATTCACTGGGCCTTAAGTACAATTAGACAGCTGTTGGTTATGGACAACATGTGGGAGCTACCTTTATGCATATCTTGTCAAGCTAGTCATTGTTGTGGGCCATAGATGTCACAGCTGGGAAGGACTATTCATTGTTTCCCTCCCTTGTCAACTTGCATAGAACTTTTTAATACTATGGAAGCTAGACCGCAGGAAGGAGGTCCGTTTCAGACCCAGAACTTGAAAATGATTAAGAGCACACAGAGAAGAATAAGCTGTGAGCCATGGTTCAACTTTGGATAATAGAGAGAAAGATTAAAACCATGACGCTAGGGTCCCAATGATAGCCTCTGCAAATTTCAAAGTTTACCAAAGGGGAGCAAGAGTGGTCCAGAGTTGCCCCAAGCCTATATGATGCAGACATATTTGGGAACAACTGGATCAGGAACACTTGGGTTTTTAATATAATAGATACTCATAGAAAGGATATAACATGGCAGAAAACAATGATTTGAAGCAAGAATACTCAATAGATATGCTAATTCAATGTCTAGGTAAATTCAGATCAGTTGTACATTGCCTGTGTGATCATAGGAAAATGAGTGCCCTCTTGGTGCTCAGCTGTAAAACAGATATACTGTGGGAACAATGACTCAGAGAGGTAAAGAGTACATGCATTAACCCATGTAAAAGCACCCGATAGAGTAGAGCATCTAACATATAAATATTCTGTCAATATTAACCATTCCTGCTAGTTTAGATGTAGATCAATCCACAGATTGCTTAATAAAGCAAAAGCACTCCACAATACAAACTCCAGAGAAATTAACCCCACAGATTAACTACAGAATATTAATTAGTTTCTCTCTAATAAATAAACCGCCTTTCTCCATCCTAAAACACAATCATTCACGTGCTCTTAAGTCTTAAGCTAAATGCTTCCTACTGTTTAGGTTTCTGTGATTTACATTATTTTAAACAAAATGCTGCTGCAGTAATGCTCTGTGGAAGGAGATCACACACAGGCAGACGCTTTGAGTTGCTCCTCTTTGAGAAGCTGCTTCTGAACTGTTTCCTGCTAGAGGCTCTTACATCTTCGGGCCTGAAGAGCAAGGCAGAGGTCCCAACCCTGCGCTTGAATTATTCAGAGAACTTCAGCAGTGTCTAAATCTTTATCGATGGTGATCTTTATGCAGGCATTAATTTGGGATTTTCCAAAAGACAGATTAATTAAGCCATGCATCTTTACCAATTAGGCTTTTCCTCATTGGCAAATATGGTCATGAATTGTTTATAGATGTAGTTTTGAGATTAGCTACCAGCAAGTCTTCCACAAAGTCATTTAGTTAGTGAATTAAAAGTACTGTGTGTGGCTACAAGTAGCAGAGCCGTAAGAACTGCTGAGCTGGGATGCCCTGTATTAGCTCCATTATGCAAATAAGTGTCCCAAGAGAGCCATCCCAAAGCCTATTAGCCTCGTTCACCTTTAATAACCTAAGATCTTCTGTACATGATCTGTAGAGATGAAAATATGTTCAGCCTGTGGGTAAAGGTGTTATTAATGCATAATTCTTTTGCTTTCTCTTTCTCTACACTGGAATTCTATTTTGGCAAACCTCTGGGGTTTGGTTGTCAGAGAGATAAAAGCTTGTGAATACTGCAAAAGAATCTCGAGTGAAATCTTGGTAAATTTACAGGGCTGGGTTATTCTGCCAGGCCTGATGCCTTTATCTGTGAATAACACTACATCGCCCCTCCCTGTCCTACAACCACTTGTGTTGTGAGGACTCTTAGCAGTGCTTTCTTGGTAAAAACCATTGAAACAGGACCCTGTGTTTCTATCTGTAAATGACTAAACTTGTCAATTGCATGTCAAATACAGCCTCTGGATCTGATTTGCAAGTGATGCTTGCGTTTTGTAGATAGTGCTGTTATCTGGAAGATGCCAGTGATGCCCACGGCCGTGGGAAGGCTCAGGGAGAGTATTAGAGTTTGGTGGCTAAAAATGGTCACTTTCACAACCATAATGGAAGATGGTTTCTATCTTTTGAAAAGGTACTCCCTCTAGGCAAATGTCTGCTGACATGCTTTTGTGAAACAGTGAGAGAGCATGAAAATTCACAAGTCTCAAAGAGCTATATCACAGATTCCTAAAAGTTCATAATTAGCAAATTCAACCTCCAGGAAAGTTTGAGAAGGCTGTCAGGGTTGGGATTCCACCAGAAAGAAAGGATTCCCTATCTTTGCTCATGCTGTTTAGTTAGTGAATTATAAAGACAATATGTTTTTCTTCATTTTTTTTTCTGCCATTTGTACTTGCAAGTGTCCCCATGGTAGCAAAGTTTCCCTCCAAAGGCCCCCCCAAAGGTCTGGAGTGCCCATGAGTGAAGTTAGCATCTATAATTAACAGGCAGGGCTTAAGAGAGTCCACTCAGAGCCTTCCTTTGAAGAGGAGTATGGAGCCTCAGCCCATTCATCATTTCCTTGATTCCTGGCTGCTGTCAGATGCACAGCTTTGGCCTACCATCTATCCCCCTCAGTGATGCACTGCTGGGCCATAACCCCAAAAGCACTGGAGCTAACTGAAGACCTTGGGCTTAAGCTATTTGAGCCAGTGCCCAAAAGAAACCATTCTTCTTTTTAAGTTAACCAAGTATCATTTCTGTCAAAATGATATAAATCAAATATTGTATTAAGGAACATTTGGATAGAAGAAGACATTTCTGAATTTCCTTCAGCTGATATTTACTAGGCATGGTCTTAGTCACTGTTCTGTAGCTATGAAGACTATGACCACGCCAACCCTCTGTAGCTCCTGGGGAATGTACCAACAACCAAAGAATACACATGGAGCGACCTATGGTGCTGGCCACACATGTGGCAGAAGATGACCTTGTTGGACATCAAAGGGAGGAGAGATCCTTGGGCCTGATGGTGTTCAATGCCCCAGTGTAGGGGAATACCAGGACAGGAGGATGGGAGTGGGTGGGTGGGACAGCACCCTCATAGAGACAGGGGGAGGGGAAATGGGATAGGGGTTTTCCGAAAGGGATACCTGGAAAGGAGAAAAAAATTTGAAATGTAAATAAAGAAAATATCTGAGAATAGGAAAATTGGCCATATAGAAGGCATTTAATGATAAAAAAACAAAACAAAACAAAAGTTTAAAAAAAGCATCTAATTGGAGCTTGCTTACTGCTTCAGAGGGTGAGTCTATGTCCACCATGGCTAGGATATGTCAGTAGGCAGGTATGGTGGTGGAGCAGTGGCTGAGACTTTAATCTAATCTAACACACACACACACACACACACACACACACACACACACACACACAGAGAGAGAGAGAGAGAGAGAGAGAGAGAGAGAGAGACAGACAGACAGACAGACAGACAGACAGACAGACAGACAGAGACACACAGAGAGACATATGCACACAGAGACACAGAGACACACAGAGAGAAACAGAAACACAGGGAGACCTAGCTAACAGGAAATGGTATAGGCTTTTGAAACCTCAGAATTCCCCCTCTTTGATACAACCTCCTTTCTAGACCCCACTTCCTAGCCCTTCCCAAATCATCCATGAACTGCTAATTAAGTATTCAAGTATATTTGCCTTCGGAGGCCATTCTCATTCAAGCTACCACAGGTACTTTGTTTCATTTATTGTTTGCTAATTCTTTATGTGGTCTTGCTGCTCTTATTTGTGATTGTGTTTGTTGATTTTCTTTCAGACCCTAAATTCTTAATTCTTCAAATATCTTACATGTTTCTAACACAGCATGATGACTTTAACTTTAGTATTGCTACTTTGCGGATTACGTTTTAAACACATGACCTCTGGCAATAGATTCAAACAGTCGTATAAAGTTAACGCCACTATTACAATGGGGCTCTTAAACCAACAGCCTGTGTCTAGACCTATTTAGAAATTCAGAACTGCAGACTGTTCTCAGACATACAGAATCAACATCTGCATCACACACAGATAAATTATTTATAATATATGCAAATCTTATATATGTATTATATATATTTTGAATGGCACATAGTTATTGTATATATTAATGGTGTACCATGTGAAAGTTCTTTGTCAATACTTGTATATTATACATAATGTTTGTGTCAGAGCTATCAGCATAACAGTGCTCTGAATACTTACCCTTTCATAGCTGTGCTCTGTCAAAGTCCCAACTATAAATTTATATGTTAACACTCACATGCCCTCGAATTAAATGTGTGTTAAAGAAACTCTCTGAAACAAACTACATGGCATTGCTGATGTTCATTGTGATACTTATGATGAGTCAAATTGCCCTTAGCATAGGACTGAATCTCTGTCAAAGAACTTGGATTCGAGATGCCTTGTACTTGAAGCGAGTTTCAAATAGCCAACAGATAAGCATGTACAATGTCCTTTTTCTAGTTTCCTCTCTGGTTCTTTATTTGTGGTTCACTGATTCAATTTAGTATCTGTAAACTTGCAGATGGCCAGGGAACATCACGATAGAGGCAGTGGATGTCTGTTTCTTTGAATATGTTATCTGCAATTTTCCAAGCACAAAATAAAATATGCCCAAGTGCTTCGTGGGATATTCCAATATCCAAGATGATTTGTATTGTTTCCCCAAACTGTAATAAAAGAGGTGTTATCTCCTTCATTCCTGACTGGATTTTAAATATAGAAGGCCAGCACAGGCATTTTGACAGCCAGAGGTGTAAAGTTAAATCTATGTGAGATCAGAAACCAAATGAATTGTCAGCACAGGAAACAGTTATGAATATCATCTTGTAGGCAGCAAGTGTTGTTATATTTAACCACCAACATATCAGGACATATCCAAGGTATACATCCCAGCTGAGGGTCTGCTAGGACAGGAAAAGATAATCATGACAAATCATCATTGAGGCAATTTGTAGCTAGAGAGTATAGAATATAAAATAAAGAATATAAAAGTAAACTTTAATATCCAAACACTTTAGGATAGTTTTTTATCTTTTTTTCATTTCATTTCCAAATAAAAATCTTTTTGATTTGAGGAAGGCGTCGTAGCACAGTGCAGATACACAGCAATTATCCATCCCATGTAACAGTTGTCACATCCTGGAGTCAGTATGGAGCTGCAGCGATAGGTACCATGTGGGAAAATTCAACAGGTAAGTGGGGAGAAGGGGCTGCTTTAGACAGCGTGTTCAGAGAGAAGCTGTTTGATTGATTGATTGATTGATTGATTGATTGATTGATTTCTGTAGTTGCCGGTGATAGCTTCATTGATGAGTGATAATGACCCAGAGCTGGAAGTCTAAGTGCATCCTGGACATGGGAAAATAAACAGAAAGCCTGGAGATCAGGTTGGGTTAGATTTCCTAGGTCAAGGCTGGCCTGTAGAAATATGAGAACCACGTATGCAATTTACATTTTTCTAGTAACTTCACTAATTGAAGAGGAAAACACAAAAAGTCAAAAATAGAATTAGATATTCTCCCTTGAACATAGAACTTACATAAGATTACAAATAAAATATTATACATTTTCTGTTATTATCTCAAAATTGCAAATTTTATACTTATTGTGTGTCTATATTCAGAAGTAAAGTTTTCTTTCAAAGTAATTGAGCTGTATTTTAATGTCACAAAATTTACAAGTACTTAAGTAGATTCATAAATCCATGTTGTCTGAGCTTACTAAAGAGGTTCCTGAAAATTAAATAAGTACCTACTTCAAAATTCAAAATAAAGGAAGTTAAATGATATGAGGAACTCAGTTCTTTCAAACTCATTCCCTGGATTTCAGGTTCTCAGTGGGAACATGTGGTCAGTGGCTGCTGAAAGAGACAGGAGCACGGCCAAAGTACAGGAGAGAGAGAGCAAAACATGGTGGCAACTCGGCAGAGGCCAGACGATATATGGGGCTGGCTGTGGAGCATAATAAAGGTTGGGTCTCATTTGGGCATGAAGAAGTAGCTTAAATATCAGAATGAGTGGCTGACTGTTTAGAGTTTTTGCCTTTCTCCTTGGTTGGAGAAAGAATGGAATGACAGGCATGTAATGGGAGCCATTGCATGGAAGATGAAGGAGATTTAAGGCAGGTAACCTTGACACTGAGCTGCTGCATTTGTCACCATAGTAGGCAGTCAAGAGGAATCACTAGGATTTAGGCATGCATGAACCATTGGATGATCGATATGGCCATCATCAGCCACCCATATTTGGTGGGAGAAATGTTGAGATTTCTAAGTGAAGCTGAGTTAGAGATTGGAAGGGAAAAGGCTAAAGCTGAAGGTATTGTGTCCATATGAAAAAGCTCATTTGAGTCAAGAATTTGTGGTAGACCTGAAGCAGGGTAAGGAGGCAGGGCTGAAGGACTAGATGTCTTCAGAGGGAAACTGAAGGATGATATACTGGTTGGTGTGGATTTGATGACACACAGAGGCAATCCTGTAACTATTACATATAGGACAAATACTGAAGGGTAGAATAGCTTGTCTGTCTGTCTGTCTGTCTGTCTGTCTGTCTGTCTGTCTGTCTGTCTATCAGTCCACCTACCCCCCACCTATCTATCATCTTTCTTTCTTTCTTTCTTTCTTTCTTTCTTTCTTTCTTTCTTTCTTTCTTTCTTTCTTTCTTTCTTTCTCTCTCTCTCTCTCTCTCTCTCTCTCTCTCTCTTTCTTTCTTTCTTTCTTTCTTTCTTTCTTTCTTTCTTTCTTTCTTTCTCATCTCTCAAATATATACATTTCCCAGATCTTGTGGGTCCCTATATAATGAATACATCTTAACTGCTATATCAAGAAAAACATAAAAAACACATAAACAAACATATTTTTGAATTCCTAATATGTGCTCCTATCTTCTGCTGCTTATTATGTATGAATATTTTATACATACTTGAAATTCAGCCCTTTATCCTCAAACCTTTCTGTCTCCTGTATTTGCTATGTATGCCAGTGACTGTACTAACATCATGCCAGGAATTAGAGAGTCACTCTTAAATCCTAATTTCCTTTTAATCTGTCATCCCATAACACAGTCATTTTCTCCCTCACCTACTAACTAATGTTGTCTTTGCTTAAGCTCTAGGCTTTTCTTACCTGTTAAGAGTCTCCCACATCTAACTTAGTACTCTTTGTATTTGTCAGTTTTTCAGGAGAAAGAGCTCTGCATCTCTTCTGGACAGCATATATCTATGGCAGCTTTCTTTCCTCTATGTTTTTTGTTGGCCCTTTAATTTTCAATCAATTACAAATCACTATGTTTCCTAGAATGTCACACTTTTGCAAATGTATATGACCTACTTGAAGATATCTTCGATATATCTATAGCCATGCCTTGTTTTTCTGACCTTCCATACCCAGCTAAGGAGCATTTTCTTGAAGAAATCTTCCCCAAGGGACAAACCAAGCTTCATTTTGTGTGTTCCCCCTGGCCCTTCAGCAAACATTTTTTTTCTTTAGTTTAAGCATGCTCAGGACTGCGTTGAATGGCTGTAACAACTTTCTATGAAGCCAGTTACTTAAGCAATGAGGTCATAGCCTTTTTATCATTGCATCTGCAGAGCCTGACAACTTGGTAATGTTCGAATTGTGGAATTACAATCAGCACTCCCTCTCTACAACCCTGAGCAAAAAATATTGGCAAAAAAAATTTACAGAACGTATGGAGACTTCTCTCTTTTGTCAACATTCTAAAATCATTGATTATAACAAATCATTACGTATTATTTGCAAATTATCAGCTATTGTAAGTCTTCTAAAGATGGTTTACAGCAAGGAAAAGATATACAAGGATCTTTGTGAATATCATGCCATTTTACATAAAGAACTCCAGTATCCCCGGAGCTCAGTTTCTCTGGGGTTCCTGGAACAAATCCACTGTGGATACTGAGAGACAACTGTATTTTAAGACACTGAACAAACTAGTTCTAGATTTGGATTAAAGGAAAGATGAACTGGGAACTGAGGGGAAACCGCTTCGGCAATCTATCTCAGGATGAACTGTGCCAAGATACACAGATGGCTGAAGTCTGTGTAGGAAAAATCTCTGATGGAGGCTAATCCATGCAGAATCCTTCCTGTTTGGGGGATGGACTTGTCAATCATATCTTTAAATTGCTCATTGTTCCTCTTTCTACTTTTTTCTAATATAGGGGACTGTCAGAGGTAGTTGTACCTGAAGCTAGAGAAGTCTGTTGGGATATACTGAGGTTAGACATAAGTTTTTTGTTTGTTTGTTTGTTTTGTTTGTTTGTTTGTTTTTTTATACAGTGTTTTCCAAGTGCTTTGTGTGAAACATTAACCTTGTAAACAACCAAGGCTTACCTGGAGAGCCAACAGTCTCCTTCTGCTGATGGTATAGACTTAGCAAAGTGTCCACTTCCTTATGAAACTTCTAAAGTTTCACTGGATTTCAATTGTTTCACTATGGTGCTGTGGATAGTACTCGTCTTTCATGGTTGTTATGAGCATCAGTGAATCAATATTTACAAAGTCTTATAACCTGGAATGTGCCAAGAGCTGTGAAAGAAAATATTAAATTAACAATATCATCTCTTGTCCCCAACCTCCCAGTGCAAAAGCAAGTATCTCTACTCACAACCCCTCTCACGGGTATGTGATCCAAATATATGGAGCTCAACATATGAGATAGCAATTAGCTTCTGCCACTGAGACCCGTCGCACACCTCTTCTGTCCTCAGGTCATTCACAATGAGATGGAAAATCACAATACCCGCTTGGAGGGTTGCTGAGAACTTCTATGGAATTGCAAATGTGCCATAAGGACATATAACCCATATAAATACATATACATGTCCATGTATTTAATTATAATGATATATGGTAAGAGGGTATGGCCACATTAGATGAGACACAAAAGTAAATGCAGATGCACCTTAGAAGTAGCCTGATAACCTGTTTTGAAGACAGCCTACACCCTACCACTGAAGCCTTAACTATTCTGGCCTGGGGTATTCCAACACAGCCCTTTCTTCACATTTCTTCCTTTCCCAAATAAGAAGATCTGGAATCCATTTAAGATCTGGAATTCTTCAATCATCTCGCTTTCATGATTAAACACAGTCAAGTATTACATGACACACAAGTTAGTATGACCACATGTGAAATCACAGCTTTTGTCTGCATCTACTTGACTCCCGAGGGATTAGCACTTCCCACGTGGTATCCTCTGTGCCCCCACCCCTGCCTTCTTGGTTAAACGAGCAAAATGAGAGGATGAATGGTTTAAAATTCCTGTGCTCCCTTTTGCTTATCAAAGCTTTGTACAGGCAACTCTGGTGACAACTGAGTCCTTCAGAATCTTTCCCTGTGATTGTCTTACACTTACTTTAAAAATCAGCCTCCCCTGTGACTTTAATCTTCCCATAGTCTGAGAATTTGAAAAGTGCAATCTTGACATAGTTGAAAAACTCTTTTTGAAAACAAGAGGTGGGATTCACATTCATTTGTCAAGATAGATTCCTCCATGGCCTTAGAGACCATGCAGAGTCATTTCACAGCATGGTGCAATTGATGAGGACTCCTTCCATTTCCGTGATACAGCAGCAGAAAGAGAAAAGTCAGAATCCAGAAGGAGAACAGCAGGCAACTATTTATTTAAGATAACATTCAGATAAGAACTCCGGAGTTAACAGTTTTTAATTCTGAATATGTTCATCAGTGAATTTCCAAAAATGTCTGTCATCCACTTCAATGATTGTGATATACTTACCAATAAATCATTGTTGAATCCATAGACCCAAATTATTTATTGTAAAGAAACAAACATGGCAATATGCTTTCTATGCCTTTCCAGTTAACGTTTAGATCAATTTATCTTGGTGATGACACTGCCTAGTTGGATCTCAAAAAGAATATTATGACAAGTTACTGGAGCCAACTGAATAGAACACAAGGTTCCCGAGACTCAACAGTCATTATTTATCCATTTATACTAATAAACCTTTATATCCCACATGTTCCCTACTCAGATTTGAAAGGAGCCTCAGAATCACAGCCTGTTTTAAATTTATAATACAACAATGGCTTGGACAAAGAGGAATGACATAAAAGGACAGCCATTCCCCCACCCCCAATACACACACACAAGAAGATAAATGATAAAAACATTAAAGACGTTCATGTCCTTTTCTTATAAGAAAAATTTGTCTTAAGGAAAAGAAATTACAAGAACATCGATTATAAGGAGAAAGGGGAAAATTGATTTAGGGATGCAAGAATGGATTGAGTTGTGATATGAAAATGTCTGGTCTTTTCCTATTGAAAGGCAGAGCCACCTGATTGGTGATTGGAACTCTGAGCTATATTTTCTCTCCCCCTCCCCCTCCACCCTCCTCCTCCTCCTACCCCCTTTCTTCATTGCTGTCTCCTGGGAAGGATGTGAAGTTACTAGGAGACACATCTATTTTAATTTGTTGCACTGTGTCTTCATTATCAATATTCAAAGACAAGATAGGGACATTTACTAACTTCACAGTCTTCCAGAGCTCAAGCAGAAAGAATAGAGCTCAGATGTTCCTGGATGCAGGGTGGCAACAATATGGTGTCTTTACATTTTAAGACTGTTGGCTCGTTTAAGAAAAAAAAAAAATCTGTGACACATCAAAGGGAAAATGAGGACACAAAGAGGGTTTTACTCTTCCTGAGGTTCTCTTCTGAAGTAACAGCGATGTTTTCCAATACAATGCCCAAATGCTTCAAAAGTAAATGTTTTGAAAGTGGCATTTCTAGTACTCAATGTAATACATCTATAGTTGGATGTTAGTAAGTCATAATAGGAGGGACAAGACAGCATTGCCTGTGGCAGTTGACTTGCTAGTATTTAGCAAGTTTTCAGGCTATAGCCATTACTTTTGGGTGGATTTCCACCTCCTTTTTCGCCCCCCAGAAAGTGCATTTTCATGCTAGTTCGACGAAGAATGTAATCTGAGGCTCTTGGTGGCTGATTTGGAGGCTTCTGGGAATGCAAATAGCACAGTCTGTTTCCATCTCTCTTTTCTCTAAGTGTCTTATTGGATGTTCACAGCATCTCTGTGTACTTTGCCAATATTTCAAGGTTTTAGAAGAAAGGGACATTGAAAGATGGACAGTGACTCCCCTAAAGTCACACAGGCATTACATTTTAAGAGCCTATTGGAAAGCCTTTGAAGCCCTGGCTGAAACCATTCCAGTGGACAGAGATTATCTTTTCCTTTGCAAACTGTGGTGAGCTTGATGAAGAGTTACTAGCTGAGCATTGCTTCCAGGTTTGAACTCTGATTCCCTAGAGCTATCTTCCATGAACAAGCAAGGTGAAGACAGGGAATGTTCAGCAACATGTCTAGCTTGCTCTATATAATAATAATAATAATAATAATAATAATAATAATAATAATAATAATAATAATAATAAATTATACATGTCAGCTACACTGAATCCTGTTTGAGAAGATAGGATGGCATCTACTTCTCACTGTCCAAATTGAAAAAGAACTCATTGATTTTTGGTTGATACTACTTCCAGTTACCAATGAACTAGAAGAGGGAGTCATTTTCTTTGTCCACCAGGAAACTCATAGGTTCTCTAGCTTGATGAGTATCTTCTGTTCCCTCCAAATCAACAGCATGGAACCCTTCTCTGTCTAGGCATTTGAAACACAAACAAACAAACACAATGGAAATGCATAAGGAGAGGACTGAGACACCCATGAAGGTAGTAGCTCATTATTTCTGGATAAGTTCTTACAAAAATAATGGGGCTTTGTAGGAAACCCCTTTTGCCTGGTAGCTGCCCGCTGCAGTTCCAAATGGCTTGACTAGAAACACTAAGTTATGCTCATCAGAGAGGAAAAGGTCGCTCTTGAGGTACACAGGTATTCTGAATCCTAGTCAATTGAACTTTCATTCTGTCAGTCTTTCCCTACAGTTCTTTTAATTTACCACAAGGTGTATTGTAACTGCCTCCCCATGATTGCTATCATGAATGGGGGGCGGCTAACTGTAGCCATAGTAACTACATACTGCGGATCTTCTTGGGTGACACATTTCTAGTGGACATCGGTATTTATAACTAATACAAGAAATTACTTTCTCTGAATCAGAGGATTTTTTTTTTCATTGTATAAATTTTCCTGAAGGATAAATTAATTCTATTATTCTACATCAATGGGACAGTATAATCGCTGATTCAAGCAATATTAATCTTGTCATTCTCCATCCATAGAACAGTATCATCACTGGTCCAAGTAACATCCCCTTACTGTTTTATTTATGTCTTATTTTCATTCTGGTGCCTATATTCTTCGCCATAGACACTGACTCTAAAAAGTTATCCAAAATTTGTATTATGTTTTGCATACAAAAACTTGTAACTCTTACCAAATGTTTGCATATAGACTGTACTCTCTAGCTTGTAGTTTTTATATTGCACTCTGAGTTTGTTGGATATATCTACGTTATATTAACTGTTTCTTCATCCATCAAAGGGTTCATCACCACACGTACCTCTCCATGAACAATGCTGCCAAACCTTTTCACTTGAGGTTGAACTTGGTAATTTCTTTGCTATGTACTTGGGGAGGAAATGGTTAGATCAAATAGGAAAGGCATACAAATTCAAATAAGTACTGTCAGCTGACCCCAAACTAATTATATACGTATTTACCCCCAAGCCAACATATCATCTATTATTTTAAATACATACTTTAGTTAGCTAGATTATCAAGGATTACATTTACATGGTTTTGTGCTCCTTGTATGTTATTCTTTCCTAAAACTTCATATGAATATATTTACACATTTTCCCATGGTAGCTCCTAGTTTTTGCTTTCTGTTTACTTTTAAAATTATTTTAAAATAATTACTATTAAGTATCAAAACATGAACATAGTTTTCTCAATCTATCTTCTATCTTTTTAAGAGTGTCAGGAGGTTCTTATAAAATCTTTTTATTAGCATATATTATCATAGGTTCCTCTGGATATTATCATAATGTCATATGTTATGGACTTTGACCATATTTCAGAAAAGGAAAGCTGAATTCTCCCTGTTTTCTTTGCAGCCAAAGGGTACATGGTGACCTAGTTCTGGGTAATGAGATACACATAAAGGCTTTTGTTTTTTTGGAAAAGAGAACAAAGGCTATTAGTGGTTTTTTTCAGGGTCTTCTTGATCCTTGAAACATTGTGTTGGATTAAAAATAAATACCATTTTCATCTTCATCTGTCGGTCTCTTCCCCATAGTCTGGAAGTCTGTAGCCTGTCTTCACAGAACTGATATTAGGGTTTCAGCATCGAGCTGGCCCTTCATGTGTGATATGGAAAGAAAAACTATTTTACTAGCCTTTCCCAGTAGCCCGCCAGTCCCAGGAAGAGCCCTTTACAGTGGTGGCTGGACCTTCCTTTTTACAAGCACTTACTTTGTTCCAGGTGATTAAATGATGATCAGTCATTTTCTGTGGTTCTGTGGCTTTCTGAAGCCTCAAAATCAGGTATAAGCACTAGTGGCCACCTATGTAGCCATGCGTTCCTCCTGACTTGTCTCCAGTTAGTTAATAAGCCCAGAGTAACATACACTAAAAGTCCCCATTGTGCTTAAAAACTACAGAACTTTCCAATCTGAGAAAGTTGCTGAGGCAAGAGGCAAATAATTCTTTGATGATACCATTGGGATGCTGTATCTGCTTTCAGCTCAACCCTATATATATATGTGTGTGTGTGTGTGTGTGTGTGTGTGTGTGTGTGTGTGTGTGTGTGTGTACACACATACATATACACATACATACATACACACACAAATATGTATGTATATATAAATATTCATCTGTGAAATGGGCTACAAAGTTTGTTATGTACAATCTATGCAAGTTGCTTGGAGAATAGTAGCCACATGCCAGAGATTGATGGTAAAGTAAATCATTTGATTAATTATCAACATCTTTAAAGTCGAGTTTCTCTTTTCAATACCACTTCCAGATGGAGAACTGATGCCAATAGAATCTACTCTTATAAATTCAAGTTGGACATTTGGTTAAAGCTAAGCTGTATTCAGTTAGCATTGGTGAATAAAATTAAAAGAAGTGTAATGCAGAGATCCATGTGGTAAATGTAAATGTGTTCCAAAGACATGGAGAAGAGGCTGAGCTGGTTGGATTTGTAAATCTGACACCAAGTAGAGTCACTCTGAGAGAGGGAATGCTGCTGGAGGCATTTTCTTCTGCACTTGGGTCTGAAGGCAGGCCTGTAGAGCACTTTCTCCACTAATTATTGATGTGAAAGGGACCATCCAACTGTGGAATGTACTATCTCTGAGATGTGACCTTGGATTGTACAAGAATATAAGCTGAGCAAGCCATGGAGAGCAAGCTGGTAAGCAGCATTCTTCACTAGTCTCTGCTTCAGATCCCGCCTTGTCTCCCCTTAATAAAGTAGGATGTGAATGTTTAAGCCAAATCCATCTTTTCCTTCCCAAAGCTGATTTCAGTCATGGCATTTATCCTAGCAACAGGAACCTAAGTAGAAAATGAATTGAGTTGAAGAGATTTCTGTGAGATGTGAAGAAAACCAAATGTCAATGTTATGAGCATGACTCTTATTTTCTACAAATATTTCTCATTTTATAATAACTTATAAATAGGATGACTATTTAGAAATGTTCTACAGAATTCAGGGAAAAAGTGAGAAAAGAAAATTTTGTTTGTATCTCATTGACAGAGGATAACCAAGAAATCATTAGATTCCTTACTGTTTTCTGAAACCAAGGTTGGAATTAATGCTTGGAGTTGGGCACATCTATCTTTCTCACCCAGTGGTTTTACACACTTTAATATGTCTTTAATATGGAAAGGTATTTGGATTGTCTACCATTTTTAGCTGTGTTCATAAATCAAGATGATCATTATCAGCAGAACAAACAAGAGAAAATATTGTGATAAAATAGAAGTGAGACATGAAATAATACGTTCAAAGGCACAATGCTAACGAGAAACATAAAACCATTACCTTTTCCCCCAAGGTGACTTATTTGCTTATGTAGAATCTTTTTAAATTGGTCCCACTTGAAGTGTTCTTGACGACTACAGAGGTAGGTTCATGTTCTGGCGTGGAACACTTCCAGTTAGCTAAATTTTTAAATCAAGTTTTACCTTGCTAGCGATCTATAAAAATAAAATCTTCTCCTTTAGTGCCAAAACTGGGACCTCATAATTATCTTTGAATTGTTATTGTGATATGCAAGGTTTTCTTCTCACAAAGTTGAAGCTTTTGAAACATGATTTAAGTATCTGCAACTAGCAATCCAGAATGTGAGAATGTATTTAAGGCTCTCTCTCTCTCTCTCTCTCTCTCTCTCTCTCTCTCTCTCTCTCTCTCTCTCTTTCTCTCTCTCTCTCTCAACACATTGAGCAATATTCTGTTCTCTGTGGACTGACAGCAAATTGACAAACGACAGCAAAATTGCTGCTATACTGAACCTGGGAGATAAAATGGCTGAGTGACAGGCGGGACTAATCAGTTCATAGGTAAAAATCAAGATTGGATTTGATGAGGGGATTTCTTGGTCCGTGGTGGATTCAATCCTCTTTTCAATATACTGAAAAGCCATTTTTTTTTTTTGCCAAGTTTGATTTCCATTATTACCCAACCCTAGCTCTGTCAGTTTTCTGCAAGGAGGTTTCTCACTGCTGGCTGTCCCCAATTCGGCAGGTAACCAAAGAACCCGAAGGAAAGAATCTGAGATAACAAAAGGGGAGGGAAGAAAAATTAAATGCCCAGTCCCCTGTGAACATTATTTGGGAACCTATTATTAGTTTGGCAGTGGTTAGTTGTGAAAGGAAAACATGGAAGATGTCACATTGTGAGGTTCCACCAATACTGTTATATTAAAGTCAGATTCGGATACTCAGTTGGCATCTGGCCATCTTGCCATATCACTAATAATAGCAAAGTGGAATGAATGATGATCATTTCAACCTTTGAACGCCTTTTCTCGAATCACCAGAAACCATTGATGCTTTCTCACACGATTATTTTCATGTGCAGATTAGACATTTTCAAGGAAAAGGTGCTTCCTTGCCCCAGGTGAACTTTGGCCTCATAATCTCGGCAACTCTGTCTTCACATTTCTGTTTTATTTCTTGAGTTTTCGATTTGTTTTGTTTGTTTTTGTTTTTTGGGTGGTGTTTGGCTTTGTGTTGGTGGCAACCGAACTCATGGCCTTAGAATGTTAGGTGAAGACTCTGTTTCTCTGCTATACTCCGTTTCCCTTCCCCCACTTGGTTAAAGGCTTCTGACAAGCAAGTCCCATCTTGAGTAAGTGTACCTGCCTTCCTCCATTTCTTTTCCTCTGTCATTGCTGACCTGCAGGGCTTTCCTAGGTTGCAAATTTTAAGAGATAACCTGTCAATCTAGGTCCCCAGAGCTTCCTTGGCGATGCACACAGTAATTCGAGTAGCAGTGATAGAGGTAGAGCCTTTGTATTTCCTCTGCAGGACTGAGGGACTATGTGCTGTTCAGATCACTGATGGTTTACAGACACAAAACCCAGCAGTTAGAAACTGTGAAGGACTGAGTCACCTTTTAGCACTAGACTAACCATTGACGTTTCTATCAGATTTGCCTTTTTAGGAGCCAGCTAGTACTAAGACTTTCATTATAAAATCAACATTTCCAATTATAGTCTTGTCTTGCAGTAGTGATCATGTTCAGCTCTTCTGCATGTCGTCCTGTGTATTTAAGCAGATGCTTGCATTCTTTTTTTTTTTTTTTTTTTTTTTTTTGAGACAGGGTTTCTCTGTGTAGTCCTGGCTGTCGTGGACCAGGTATCCAACCAGGAACAGAATCCATTGTCATAAGGTTCATAGTCTAGGCACTATGCCCTGGAGGCTAGTGTGCTCAGTTTCCAAGGAGAGCAGGCACAGCCTCTTTGTCATCAGAGCAGAGTTGTAGGAGCCACTGGGGCCACACTGCTTAGACACAGATCTGGCTGAGATTCTCAATGCTGGTTTCTCCACTTCCCACAATTTCCCATTGGGCAGCCATTTCTCACATTTTAAACAGAGTAGACCAGGCTGGCCTTGACCTCAGAAATCCGCCTGCCTCTGCCTCCCAAGTGCTGGTATTAAAGGCATGTGCCCCCACACCCGGCTACATTTTTTATTTCTGTGTGTGTGTGTGTGTGTGTGTGTGTTTCATGACACTTGTGTATAGATGTCAAAAGAAGGCATCAATTCTCCAGAGCTGGAGTTATAGACAGTTGTGACCCACCTAACATGCAAACAAAACTTGGGTCCCTGCAAGAGTAGCATGCACACTTAACCACTGAGTCATGTCTCCAACACCTCAGTTAATTTTTAACTTTGAAAAATGTGAAATGTGTGTGTGTGTGTGTGTGTGTGTTGAGGGTGGGCAGTGTTAAAGGTTGACACTGGATGTCTTCCTCTGTTGCTTTCTGTCTTTTGAGACAGGGTTTCTCATTGAACCCAGACCTCCTTGATCCATGTAAGCAGGCTAGCCTGTTATCTGCAGGCATCGATTTGCCTCTGCCCCACAACACTGGGGCTTTACCAATATTGTGGTTTTATGTACCTGCTGGGGCTGCTAATTCAGGTCTTCATGCTTGTGCAACACGCACTTTACCTACAGAGCCAACACCTCGGGTCCTACATTTTAAACATTTTTAGCATTATTTTCTGTATATTTGTAGACCTTCAGCATCTCCATCATATTCACAATAATAAAATGATTTAATGCATTAACTCCACTCTTATTTTCCTTTGGTGATTTCACTCTGGGAATTTTTGTCAGCTTTTCACAGTTTGTGGAGAGAAAGAAAATAGAAGCACACTTGTCATTTTCAACAGACAATTGACCTTCTGCATAAAACCTAGCCAGAAAAAGAAAGGCATATAAAAGAAATCCTATTTTATGTACATCTTTGAATTATATAAAAAGTGCATTGGAATGATCCAATAAATCTATGCTTGTATGTAAGGTTCCATATACCTATATTGAGATTAAAAACAAGTATGTATGCCAGGTCAGCCTCTTTAAAGACAGTCTTGAAGTTTGTTGAAAGAGAAAACCACTTACTGGGAACAGTTTCTTTTCTTAAGAGCACTTGCTGAGTCAGGGAACCTAACCATCTATTTTAGCTGCTAGCTCTGAGTGGCAGGAGGCAGATCTCTCTCAGCCCTGTTCACAGCGCTCCATTCTGTCTCTTCCCTCCCCCCCCACTGAAAAAAAGGGTCAGGTCTAGAGATGTTTTGTATAAACCACTACAGGTATCCAACCAGGAACAGAATCCATTGTCATAAGGTTCATAGTCTAGGCACTATGCCCTGGAGGCTAGTGTGCTCAGTTTCCAAGGAGAGCAGGCGCAGCCTCTTTGTCATCAGAGCAGAGTTGTAGGAGCCACTGGGGCCACACTGCTTGGACACAGATCTGGCTGAGATTCTCAATGCTGGTTTCTCCACTTCCCACAATTTCCCATTGGGCAGCCATTTCTCACATTTTAAACAGAGTATTCGGTAATGAAGATGCCAACTACCTGAAGTTACATGGAAGTTGAATGCACTAAGGCATGTAAAATACCTACGAGTCCCTGGCTTATGATCAGGATTCAGGACATGGTGCAGACTATTATTATTTTAATCTATTTATTCTCAAATTCAATTGAAAATTGGGTTAATCTTTTTTATTCACGTGTCCAGACTCTTTGATAATCAGCTCAAGGGATCCTTCAGACTATTCACTGGTGAGTTGGAAAGATGTCATTTTAGATTTTAAAGTAATTGTATGCTGCTCTCTGACTTAATAAAAAATACTGATAGTGTACAAATATATGTTATACATACTTCCCTAGGTGTAGATTTATGTGTCTAACAGCTGAAAGTGAGCCAGCTAAGTTATTCCAAGAGACTGAGAAAAATTATTTCCTCAAGGAATTTACCTACTTTGCCCATGGAATAGTCTTAAATATTCTTGGAAAAATTAAAACTGATTTACTCAAAAAGCATGTTTTCATGGTTCACCTATGGATATGTTCATGCTTAGAGAAATGTATGTTTGTTTGTTTTTTTTTTTTAGTGTGTGAACATGCTATTTCTTCTTCTTCTTTTTTAAATCAAATGCTACCGTGCTGCATATGTTGTCTGCAGGTTGTGTTTCTAGTAGGCGGCTTGTTTTTGAGATTGATCCATGCCGATTTGTGTAAATCTTATGTATTGGCAAGTCGTCTGGATTTCCAATTGTCTCTAAACTTAGGATGTTTAAAGAGGGGTGTCTGAGTCATGTCAGCGCTTAGGCACCGCCCCGAAACTAGACGTCTATGCATTGCTTTCAGCAAGTCCCTCATTCTCCAGTCGTGAGGTGTGTTTTCTTCCTTTGCCTCCCTGCAGACACCTGGCCAAGTGCCCTCAGCTCCTCAGCTCCCATCTCCTCCTTAGAGGATGGAATTCTCTTGAGGTCAAAGCAGGGACCCCAGGCAAATGCCCAGAGGCATGCAGGTGCCTTGGCCTGTCATTAATACCATGCACAGCCAGGTCTGGTCCTGAGAGAAGGTGGGTTGAAGTGTTTCCGATGCTCCTCTTGTCTCCAGCCTTATGGAGCTGCTATGAAATTAGACACCAGTGAATTGTTCAGGACATGTTTTGGGCAAGTAAACTCAACCATAAAATTATAAATACTAGTCATCTGAAGCTCTGAATGGTTGAGAGCAATAGCTAATTAAGTAGATGGTGCAGTACATTTTATTTGCAGAACGCCTTGTTGGAGAGACAGCGGCTTCTAGGCTGGCATCAGGTCAGCACAGAATCTTCTTCTCAGGGAAAACAGACTTCATCTTGCAATCCACGATGCTCTGAAATTTCTAATTTGAGGCTCTGTGAAGAGATGCACAATCTGGTGCTTCATGCTCCATGGTTGGATCCACTCAGGCCCATCTGCTCACTGGGAAAGACTGGAGGATGCTTTCTTTTTGTTATTTTAATTTCAGGTGTAGGTGTTTCAAAAAGGCAGCTACTAAAATGAATCTTCTTGAGATATGGGATGTAAATGTTTAAGTCAAGTGACAGGATGGGTCTGGCTAGCAATTCATTCCATCTAGTGCTCCCTGCAGAAAGCTCTGGTGGACACAAGCATTTAAGACAGGGTGAACTTCAGGCCTGCCTTTTCCCAGGAGTCAAAGGTGTAGAAGGCTGATGGAGTCTGTGGCCCTGGAGTGGTCAGTGGAATGAAGTTCTCCTTTGGGGTTTTCAGATCCATCTCTGACTTTTGCTTTTAGTATTTCTGCTGGCTATAGCTGTGAGAAAAGGTGCTTTTGTGCTTGGCCACTTGAAATCTCCTGGGAACCATCTAGTTACCATCCAAGGCAAAAGCAAAGGTTGACTCTCTAGGGCTGTGGGGTTTTGTTTTGTTTTGTTTTGTTTTGTTTTGTTTTGTTTTGTTTTGTTTTGTTTTGTTTTCTAGTAGTTTGTCAAAAGCTAAATTTTATATTTTTATCTTCCTGTATCCTGAAAAAGAGTAGAACACTATTAGACTTATTTCTATCAGGGTAGCTGGTATGTGAGAGCATCAACCACCCTTCCTTCCCCAAATAATCAAAGGAACCAAACAACCAACCAAGCAAACAAACAAAAAACAGCACCACCAAAACAAGCAAGCAAGCAAGCAAGCAAGCAAGCAAGCAAGCAAGCAAGCAAGCAAGCAAACAACAAAAGAAAAAAGAAAGAAGAAAGACGAAAGACGAAAGAAAGAAAGAAAGAAGGGAGGGAGGGAGGGAGGGAGGGAAGGAAAGGAAGGAAGGAAGGAAGGAAGGAAGGAAGAAAGAAAGAAAGAAAGAAAGAAAGAAAGAAAGAAAGAAAGAAAGAAAAGAAAAGAAAGAAAGGAAAGAAAGGTTCTAAGCTTCGGGGCACTACATATGGACTTTTTAAAAATTTATTTCTCATGCAACAACAAAAAACAAAAACATAATCAAAATCAAATCAAAACAAAACAAAAAATGAAAGCTGAGCTGAATATGGTGGTGCACACCTTTAATTCCAGCACCTGAGAGCAGAGGCAGGTAGATTTCTATGAGTTTGAGGCCAGCCTGGTCTACAAAGCTAGTTCCAGGACTACGAGGGCTGTTACACAGAGAACCCTGTGTAATAATATCATAACGAAAGAAACAAATGAAGAAAGAAAGAAAGAAAGAAAGAAAGAGAGAGAGAGAGGGAGGGAGGGAGGGAGGGAGGGAGGGATGGAGGAAGGAAGGAAGGAAGGAAGGAAGGAAGGAAGGAAGGAAGAAAGAAAGAAAGAAAGAAAGAAAGAAAGAAAGAAAGAAAGAAAGAAAGAAGAAAAAGAAAAGCAAACAAGAAAGCACACTGGTTTGAATCCAGGTTCTGTTGCTTTCTGTTCCTGTGTCTGAACACGTTTCTTAAAAGAGTTCACCCTTGGCATCGTTTCTGCTGCTGATGCAGACACCATTCTATGCACTGATGGAGGGAATGGATGGTGGACAGTTGACACAGAGCCTGCTCTGAGCCATCTCTCCTCTGAGGTCAGCTTTGTCGAAGATTGTCATAACTATGCACAGGCTTGGCCCTCCCCCTGGAAGCAGTAAGAAGGAATTATCATCCTTTATGAAACCTCTCTATGAAGGAGAAATTGCCACTTGAAACTTTCTATGGAATTTCAGCTGGCTAATCAAATCACTTCAACCGGTTTACTCTTGAAAGACTTAATTTTTATTTTTACTAATAAATTAATGAATTTATTTCTTCCAGATAGCCCTCTCCTATTTTAGTCTGAGCTTTCAGAATGTAGTAAGTTTGTTGAATCAAAGCAAGGGTTGCTGTGGAGGTGATCTGACAGGTTTCAGGGACTATTAGAGTATCAGATCAAGAGGAGACTCGAAGCTACTCAGATGATGCTTTGCATAGCAGGCGCTCACCTGCTCACAACTCTCATTGACTGCGTCTCTGACTCAGGGTGTTGCTGTGGCTGGGCGGCCTCAGTACACTGCTATGTCTATCCCATAATAAGCTATGTCACTGTCGTCATGGAACATAAAGCCCCTGTGACTCACAAAGACTCATCATCTTTCCTTCGCAGTTCTTAGAGCAGCGATTCTCCTTCACCTGTGGGTTACGCACCCCTTTGGTTGCAGTTCAGCTCTTCTGGATATGAGAACTTTACATTATGATTCAGAACAGTAACAAAATCACCGTTACGCTTGGGAGTGAGAATTCTCATTTCAGTTTCAAGCAGAGTTTACTTATGATATAAAAGACCATTTTTACTTTTCATGTTTTTTTTAATTCATTTTACATCCCCATCACTGTCCCCCTCCTGACCACCCCCCCCCCCAAACCCAACCTCTACTCACTCCCCTTCTCCTGTGAGAGGGTAGAGCCCCTCCCTGGTACCTCAGGTCTCTGTGGGGCTAGGTGCATCCTCTCCCACTGAGGCCAGACAAGGCAGCCCAGCTAGAAGAACATATCCCACAGCCCAGCAACAATAACTGCTCTAGTGTTTTTGGAACCCACATGAAGACACAGCTGAATATGTGCTATATCTATCAGGGGAGGCCCAGGTCCAGCCCATGTATGCTCTTTGGTTACTGTCAGTCTCTGAGAGTTCCAAGGGTCCAGGTTAGTTGACTCTGTGGGACTTCCTGTAGAGTTCCTATCCCTTTCAGGGTCCTCAATCCTTCCCTCAACTCTTCCATAAGTGTCCCCAAGCTTCCATCAACTGTTTGGCTGTTGTTTGTTTGTTTGTTTGTTTGGGTTTTGGGGGTGTGGTCTGTCATGTTTCTTTGGTTGGGGGAATTTTGTTATTGTATTGGAATTTTGTTTGTTCATTGAGAAAGAAGTTGGTTGGGGCTGGAGGGGAAATGATCTGGAAGGACTTGAGAGAGGGGAAGACTATGATCAAAATATATTTAAACATAAAAATTGTTTTAAGTAATAAAAACATAATAATAAAAAAGAGAAAATGTCTCCAGAAGATCAGGCTGTTAACAGATAGGCCTGTAGGATATTCTTAATTAGTGTTTAATGAGGGAGGGCCCAGCCCATTGTGGGTGTGGAACTACATGTCAGCATAGAATTCTCTTCTACACTAGAAGGAATCCTAGTGTTCATCAGTTCCTGGACTTCTTCCTCACATCGGGCTCCTTTGAAAAATCTCAGCACAATCTTCTAAGACAATAGTATATTATCACTTCTATCCACATACCATTTTAAAAGAATGATAGAGTTGGTAAAGATAAATAGAGAAAGAAAGGAAGAAAGAAAGAAAGAAAGAAAGAAAGAAAGAAAGAAAGAAAGAAAGAAAGAAAGAAAGAAAGGAATCCTTAGGTACAAGAAAGGACCTGGCTACAGTCCACTCCATGTGGTCCACTTTACATTAGGGAAAATCAAGGGACATTTAAATGACAATATGTCCTTAGGACTACTGTGCTGGCTAGTCTTATGCCAACTTGACACAAGTTAGAATTATCTAAAAGGAGGGAACCTCCACTGAGAAAATGTCTCCATAAAATACCACTGTAAGGCATTTTCCTAATTAGTGATTGACAGAGGAAGCTCCAACCCCATTGTGGGTGATGCCATCCCCGGGCTGATAGTCCTGGGTTCTATAAGAAAGCAGGCTGAGAAAGCCAGGAGAAGCAAGCCAGTAAGCAGCATCCCCCTGTGGCCACTGCATCAGCTCCTGCCTCCAGGATGCTAGGCTGTGAGACCTCAAGTAAGTAATCCACTGTTTCCATTAAGGCTTCTTTTTCTGAACCTTCCCAAATCCTACCCCCAGCTGGGAACCAAATGGCCAAACACATGAACCTATCTATGGGAGACATTGCATCTTCAAATCACAGAGACAGTTTGTTCAGCATATCCAGGTATACAGTTAGTACCTCCTCCAAGGGGAGAAACCCAACTTCTCTAATTCCCAATTACATCACATCCTATCCCAAGCAGCACCCATCCATTCCTGAGGCTTGTTGCACTGACTCAGTGCCTGGAGAGGTTTGCTCAGAGCACCTCTGGGTCACAGAAATGACACGTGTATCCTATTGTGTGTGGGAATGATCAAGCTTGTACATCCACTTAATAAAGCGAGAAAATAGGTCACTTTGCTTTGACTGTCATTTTAAAAGTCTGCTTCTGTAACTAGCAGTGAAACCTGCCTTCATTGAATTTATTATTGGATGGGAGCTGAGCTTCTGTATGCTGATGGCATAACTCCAAGGAGTCACCCTAGCACTTGAACTTTAAATAGGCCTCTCATGCTGTATTCATTTCTCCATGCAAAACACTCTCTCCTCTTCTTGCTAGCTTGCCTAACCATGATGTAGCCAGGCACAGCTGCCTCTAGTGTTTGGGGTGATAACTTGGCAGGCTGCAGGTCTTTCTTTCTCCACCCCTCTTCTCAGTCCAGAGCAACTGTTTGTGTCTCTCCTTGTCCCACCCTCCCTTCCAAAAATTACCTTCAGTAATTACTACAGCTCAAGGATGCTGTCCAATCTAAAATGGCTAATGAGAACCAGCCCTTCAATCCAAAGTATAATCAGCTTATAGCAAGCTCCCGTTTCCTGTGCCTCATTACTGTGACACAATCTATTTTTCATACCTCGAAATGATAAGGCATCATGGGGGTGGGGGTGCCGATGGCTCTCTATCACTAGGCTTGCAGGAAAGGGAGCCGGACTTAAGCATGCAGAATTGATTTATTTCCATTCGTCTATTGCTTTGGTAGCTGCATCTTTGAAAGCAGTTAATATCGCAGTTTTGATTTGGCCCTAAGAACAGCAGGCTCTGACAATCAAGCATGCTTATTACTGCCAGGAAGGGGGAGAAAAGGGGAGCCCAGAGTAGTCCAAGTCAACCGTGATGTATTTGGACAAGTGCAGGGTTGCAGCAAAAAGGACTTTAAATTTGGTTGGAGATCCAAGCACTGCTATCTTGATCTCTGCATTTAGTCTCCCGATCACTTACTCCACAATTGTTCCCTAGGACCCCACTAATTTCTTATCTGCTTCCCTTTTTATGCGCCTGTGTGAGCCCTTCATTCTTTACTTTTAAAGAAAGAACATGGAAGGCACCATCCATTCCAGGGATCCTCGCTGGAAGTTTGGGGAATCTGCTTGGCTAATATTGTACAATCTGTTGATAAACACCCAGGCTATTTTAATCTCCTTTCCAAGTTTATCCTCCTTAGTTAATTTCCAAACTGTCATTTGTGTGTGTGTGTGTGTGTGTGTGTGTGTGTGTGTGTGTGTGAGTGTGTGAGATGGGGTGGGGGTTGGGGTCTGGTGTGATTAAAGCTCTGCCCGTCTGAATGTCTACATGCTCCTGGCATGCTTTTCTGGGCATTGATGCTAGCTAGCAAAGCAAGCCTATTAATCCCACCCTCATGATTAAAGCTGCCGAGGGCTGCAGCA
>CACVCL010030865.1:0-40822 GCA_902729485.2 Mus minutoides
ATTTTTTTCTTTTGAAATCTAAAGAAAGTTTAAGTGAGTTGTCAGGCTATAGAATAGCTTCAGAAGAGATGAGATCCACTTAAGATGACTTTCTAACAAGACGTAAATGAAAAACTTCACAATAACACTAGAATATAGTGAGATCATTTCTCATCCGTGAACGTGTGAGGGTAAATTTACATGTCTGTTATTAACTCATCAAAATTCCTCTGAGTACATTATTTTCCAACTCTTGTTACCATGAGATCAAATGCAGCTCACCATTCATTATTCATAGGCTCCATTAGAATGTGTATAAACACCATTTCTGTCTGCATTGAACTAGAGATATATAGGAGGGCTTAAAATGTTATCATTTTGTTTATTCCAAGGGAAGAGGCAAAATCACAGGATTCATCGGCATTAAGAGACTCATCATCCCAGTTTTAAACACATTTTCAAAAGCATCTTATCTGATGTACATTCTGTATAGAATTTGATTTTTCAATACTTCTGGGTGTCTGGGATTTGGAGGAGGTTAAGTATTAGATTACAAATATTCAAAAGCATTCTTATGATTTCTATATGTTCAAAATGTATTTTGTAGAGTTTAAATAACAAATAATTTGTCATCTAGTCCCCTTGACCCCCCCAACCTCACCCCATCAAGTATAACAGAAGTAAGAGTGTATGAACTTCATCAGAGTAGACAATATATTTTAGTCTTATTTGTGATTTCAAAGCCTTGTAAGCAAGCATTGGCTATATTACCATGAATTGAATTTTACCAAGTGCCAATTAGCACCTTTGCCTTTAAGGTGAAATAAATATTTGGCCTGTAAATATTATCTGTGTTTTGATTTGATATAATTAGTAATTTTATCAGTGCTAAAAATAATTCTAGAAATGGAGGGAAATTGTAGGCATAGATAAATGAATTAAATATCTTCCATACATCTGAAAATGAATTAGTAAGCTAGAAAACAGATTATTTTCCATTTGAGCCTTACATTGTTAAAGGATCACAGTAGATATTAAATAAGCCTAAAACCAACTTAACTAGATTCCACATAGGTTATGCTGCCAAATTAGAAACCGTAGTTTGTGTAAAAAATAGTCAGAGTTTCTGGTTTGGATCATAAAGGACACACTACAAACCAAGCAACAACCAATCATGGGACATGACCAAATGATACCAAGTCCTAATTTCTCTTGCCCATTCTGTACTCCTCTACCCTTTCTGTGTCTGGTTGGAATTGTCTTGTCGATTTGGAAAAGATGTCTACTAGATTCACTCAGCAAATATTTCATGAGTTTCCAATGTGTGCCAGGCACTGGGTTCTCTGAGAGTATGTGGTTGTCAAGGCCTCTCAGGCCCACAGGAGACATTTTTCTTTTTCTCATCAAGGGCAAATCCCCTCAGTTAGGTTCCCATCCTATGTTCTGTTCTCAAGAATTCTCTTCTGCTTGTTTTCTGTATCACTGTTTTCTCCATCACTGATGCATTGTTCCTGGCAGTACATAAACATTTGCAAGTTTTCCTGAAAATAAAGCCATACGGTTTGCCTCTCTACTTAGCTCTTAATCCTTTCCTTTGTTGAGAGAAAAAAAAAATGTTTTTGTTCCTGGGAACCATTTACACAAAATATTGTCAAGCAAATCAGCCATGGCCTGTACCTTCTGATCATCTGCATTTCATTCATCTCTCATCTGACAGTGCCCTGAGAGTGGAAAGGAACCAATCCTGTTAAGATCACTAATGGCCTCTGCAGGGTCATATGTCCTCTTAATGTGGTACATGTACACAATGGAGTATTACTCAGCTATTAAAAACAACGAATTTATAAAATTCTTGGGCTAATGGATGTATCTGGAGGATAACATCCTAAGTGAGGTAATCCAATCACAAAAGAAGTCACTTGATATGCACTCACTGATAAGTGGATATTAGCCCAGAAACCTAGAATACCCAAGATACAATTTCCAAAACACAAGAAAATCATGAAGCAGGAAGACCAACGTGTGCATACTTCATTTCTCCCTAGAATAGGGAATAAAATATCCATGGATGGAGTCGCAGAGACAAAGTTTGGAGCTAAGATAAAAGGATGAACCATCCAGAGACTGCCCCACCCGGGGATCCATCCCATAATCATCCACCAAATGCAGACACTATTGTATATGCCAGCAAGATTTTGCTGAAAGGACCCTGAAATAGCTGTCTCCTGTGAGGCTTTGCCAGTGCCTGGCAAATAGAGAAGTGGATGCTCACAGTCATCTATAGGATGGAACACGGGGCCCCCAATGGAAGAGCTAGAGAAAGTACCCAAGGAGCTGAAGGGGTCTGCAACCTTATAGGTGGAACAACAATATGAACTAATCAGTACCCCCCAGAGCTCGTGTCTCTAGCTGCATATGTAGCAGAAGATGGCTTAGTTGGCCATCATTGGGAAGAGAGGCCCCTTGGTCTAGCAAACTTTATATGCCCCAGTACAGGGGAATGCCAGGGCCAAGAAGTAGGAGTGAGTGGGTGGGTAGGGAAGCAGGGCGGGGCGGGGGAGGGTATAGGGGACTTTTGGAATAGCATTTGAAATGCAAATGAAGAAAATATCTAATAAAAAAATTAAAAAAAAATAAAGATCACCGGGGTTTCCATAGAGCCACACACATTAGACATCTGCGTGTCCCCGTCTTTCTCAGCAGCAGGTTGACACATAGGATTAGGATTCCTCTTCCTTCTGAAAACCTTGTTCTCTTAATTTTCATGGCATTTCGTGAGCCTGTTTTTCTCCAACTTCCTATTAAATATCTATCCTCAGATAAGTTGCTCTAATCAGTTTAAAGAAGGCACTTTCTCACCTTCTAAAGATATGACATGCCTCTTCTATTCACCTTCCCTCAATGTCTAATCTAATCTAATTGTGTAGGTGTGGATGATAACAGAGTCACTTCCTCTTTCTTATTCCTGTATCTGCTGTGACTCCTGAAAACTTTAGATTTTGTTCTAGTTTATCAATCCTATGAGGAACTCAGTCATCACGAAGATGGCCATTGCAGAATCTTTACTCCTACTTTTTGTTAGTCTTAATGCTTGCCTTCACAGTCCCTGCGATTTTTCAAGTTTTTGTTCTGAGAGGACTGGCCTCATGCACACCAGGGAAGCACTATACCCTGTGCTTTATCTTCGACCCTGTTTTAATATCTCTCTCTCTCTGTCCCCTCCTTTTGTTTTTGTTCAAAATCTTTCTGATAGACAAAAGGGTAGATATAAAAGTAAAAAAACAAAACAAAACAAAACAAACCCCAAAAAACAAAATAAGGGAGATCAGAAGGAGCCATCTTGGGGCTTCAGCTGAGGAATACAGGGGTTCCAGAGGAAATTAATCCCCTGGTAAGAGTACAGGAACTCTAAGGTTCACTTACTCCCCTGACTATGCCCATCCACATTAACCTTTATCCTGAAGGGAAAGTTCAACTTTCTTTGTAGATCAAATAAACCATTTAGTTACATGGGAAATATAGTGCTGTGTTGAAAACATGCATACACGTGCCTTATGAATGTTACACACATTTATTCTAAATAAGACAAACCCAATTCCTGACATAGAATAGATCATGTGTTATTTTATATCGATGTGCATTTATTGCTCTCAGTCTCCCAAGAGCAGAAGATTTCAAACGAAGTCCAATGATCACATGTTGATTTCCTTGGAAATACAGCTTTATCTTCAGATACTGACCTTCATCAAGATAAGGTCTCAAAGCAATTGGTAAGTACAAGAGAAACTAATACGTGGTCCTACAAACATTACCTATTACTTTATAGGGTTAATAGCATGGATATGCTTGACTCTATAGATGTATGTGTTTGTACGATATGCATATGCTATAGTATAAGAATTTCATAAAGTAGCAGAAATCTCATTCTTTTTCAGAAATAATATCAGAAAACATCCTTGCTGATGAGAGAAGGAACATCCAAAATGTTTGGTGCATCATTTGCCTCAAGGAGAATGTGGATATTGTTTAGTTCTAGTCCAGACTCTGCTTTGTAAATGTATGGAACCCTAAATAATCCAAGCCACAGGGCTTTAACGTGTAGTAGGGCCAGTCATGGAGCAAAACCTTAGGAAAGAGTGGTCCAAACCCATTTCTCAGCCAGCTCTTTTAGTCAGCTGCTCAGCAGACACGTCATGACAGATAATGCAAAAGCAGCAGACAGTCACAGGGATGTGATTAAAGCGCATGATAGTCCATAGGGTTCTGTTCTTTCTGATGTCTAGGCTGTCAGTCTTCCTGTGGGTGCAACAAGTGTCTAGAAACATGGTGCCCACATTGAGTGTGCTATTAGACGACAGTAAATGTGGGCATTTGTATTAATTTTGATGTCTTGCTCAAGCAAATCACCAAAAATACCCAATACAAAGAAGAGCAACACTAAGACGCACAAGGCATGAGCCAATCACAACGCACAAGGCATGAGCCAATCACAACGCACAAGGCATGAGCCAATCACAACGCACAAGGCATGAGCCAATCACACTTATCCCTTCAGACATGTCTAAACCATTCCCATCTGGAGCTAAGACACACGGTTTTCTTTTCTGTGCTGTGGTTGAAGGGCTTCATATGGAATTTCCTCAGTGCTTACAGAGTAAGAAACAGTATCAGAGAGAGATCGGAGCTGGGTGCCACACTGGTCCAGGGATTAAAACAGAAGAGGTAAAGAGACTAAGGAGACCTTTGGACACATGGGCTTTACATGATGAATTATGAGGAGCTGACACTTTGCTTTGTCCCTAGCTTGCGCTTAGCACATTGACTATTTCATCTTTAAAACCATCATGGTGAGTGGGGTGGTGCACGCTGGTAACCGTAGCATTCAGTGGGCAGAAGCAGGAGGATCTCATTGGAGGCTTTCCTGAGTTCTATAGAGAGATCCTGCCTCAAAACAAAATAAACAAATAACAAGACACCCCTGCGAAGCCAGTGCAGTTATTATCATTTCCTAATGAGCACACAGTCTCAAGAGCATTAACAACTTCCCTAAGGCAAGGTGTCTACCCAACTATACTTTCTCTCCCTTGGCACACATAAATGAGATTTAGTACAACGTCAAAGATATACTTAAAGCCATATTAATAATAAATTTAAAAAGAACGGAATTATTAGAATGAGAGTTAGATGAAAATATAATAATAATTATTATACAATAAAATTAATAGTTTTCAACCCTAAATCTTCTACAGAGTGCAAAATCTGGGCAGTAGCTTTATATTTCTGGAATCAATTGTCTTAGGTCAGGGTGTATGAAGATGCGTTCTACATTATTGAAACTCGCTGTCACACGTCAACCTGGCTGGACCACAGGGCACCCAGATACTTAGCTAAACATTGCTGTGTGCATGTCTATGGGGGAATTTCTGGATAGGATTGACAGCTGAAGCAGAAGCTCTGGTTAGGCACTGTTCTCAATGTAGGTGGGCTTCCTCCAAACTACAAAAATGAAGAGAATTCACTCTCCCCATGAGACTGTTCTTGAATCAATCCCTCAGAACCAGACTCAGAATTTATACCATAACCCTTTCTGTTTCTCAGACCTTTGACCTTACATTGGAAGTGTTCCATCACGTCTCCTGCATCTCCACCTTGAGGATCAAAGATCTTATTCTCATCCTGTACCACGTGAGCAGAATCTTTATAATAAATCTCATTATTCATGGCCATTCCTATTTTATTCTGTTCCTCCAAAGAACCCAGGTGGGTCCATCTCTCTGATAATACCAAGGACGGGAATCAATGATAGGACTTTTTCTCTTATATCTTTTTCGTACTTGTAGAGAAGTTTGGCTTCCATCTTTAAGCTCTGAGGAGAAAGCAGATGGTGCGGAGGTGCGGCGGAGTAGGTTGTGGCTACCGAGGAGAATATTTCTTGGGAAACTGTGACACTTTGTCTGCAGTCCACGTTGCTGAAGAAAGTGCTTGTGCAACCTAAAGCTTCATGAGCCATGACTTCGGCTCCTGACAGCCAAGAAGGAATATGAGATTACACAAAGTTCACACTAAAGGGAAACAAATGTTAGGGCGAAAAGAATTTTCTGATCACACAGAGCACAGCTGTTCAGCTTAAAAGTGCTGGCTGTGCAAACATAGAATTTCAAGTTAAACACCTTTTATTCAGGAGCTGTATTTTCACAGATGTCCTTTCACGATTCACCAAATACTATCCATTTACCCTATCACACAGGTGAGCATATTGAGCAGAGGTGTGAAGAAAGAACATTTTGCAGAAAATGAAGATTAGCTGTAACATGTGTGGCAGTTAAAGTGGTTTTGAGTATTACTGGTAATAACTAGATAGTGAATTTCTTGTGTAATTCTAAATGCAGTTGTATTTTTTAAAAATCATATTAAAAGTTTTTAAAGTGTATTATTTGTTTCTGTGGGAGCAGACATGATCACGTGGAGGTCAGAAGACATTTACAGAGGTTGGTTTTCTCCTTCTGTTGTGTAGGTTCTGAGGATTGAATGTACATCATCAGGCTTGATGACCAGCGTCTTGATTTACTAAGACATCGTCCCATCTCTGTTATAGTGTTAAAAATCATGTTAGGAAATAATTAAATAAATGAAGAACAATGAACATAAATAGAGCATGTGGAGCACGGGGCCTTGAGGCTTATAGGAAGAGGCATAGGAACGTTATCTCTGGTGCTCATATAGGTCTTCACACAGCTTCTGAAGCAAAGGACAACGACGCTCGTGGAGATGGAATGAGGTCATCCAGAAGTCAAGTGAGTAAATCTCAGAAAAAAAATGCCACGCGGTGTACTTTATCACCCATTAGAAGTCAGACCAGTTCCTTCCTTCTGACCATGATTAGGTCATTTCTGCATATTTGATGAGGAAACATATTGGTTTTCACTCTGAGGAACCACATGCTATCTAACTTCCTGAGAGTAACTAAGGCACCTCTCTCTCTCTCTCTCTCTTTCTCTCTCTCTCTCTTTCTCTCTGTCTGTATGTGTGTGTGTGTGTGTGTGTGTGTGTGTATGTGTGTACATGCATACATGAATGCACTTGTACGCATGCAGAGACTAGGGTGAAAATGTTAAGAGAGAACATGCTTTCAAGATTGTGCAAGCATTTGACATTTTGGGAGATAGTGCAGCTAGGGGTACAACTCAGTGGTAGCTATGTGCAAGGTCCTGAGTTCCCTGGATAGCAGTTTGAATATTAAAAAAGAGGAGGAAGGAAGAAGGAAAGAAGAGAAAAATGGAGAAAGAGGGATAGAGGAAAGGGAAGGGGAGAGACAGAGACAGAGACAGAGAGACAGAGAGATTTAAATAAGAAACAACTGCTGCTTGACTGTGAGTACTTTCTTACATTTTGTATTTTGAATTTTGTACTGTCATGCTTTTCATGGTTCTGAAGTGTGTGTGTGTGTGTGTGTGTGTGTGTGTGTGTGTGTGAGAAATATAAATCTAGGTCTTTGAGTTGTATAGTCACTTCACATGAAGCTGCTTAGCTGGCTTTGCAGTTTCAGTATCTGAAGATCCCCAGTGCTAGCTAACTAACTAAGCAGAAACCCCACCTCAGAGCTGTTAGAGCTCTAAATCTCCCTTTGGCAGATCACTGCACAAGTAGCCATATGGCTTGGTGAAATTTAAGAAAGTTAATTCAAGGCCATACCGAAGTTAATGATAGAAATGAGGTTAGAATCAGCCTCCTTTCTAGCTTCTGGCATCCACCACACCACCCAGTGTCTTCACATCTAAACACAGTCTGCTGACAGCCAGAGTGAATGTATGAACAGACCGTAGAGCATGAGTCTTAGCAGCGGTATTTGTAAAAACTCAAGTTTAATGATCAATGTCACAAAAACCATGTTTTTTTTTTCAGATTGTCTACTGTCAAGCTTTGAAAATCATGATACAGTGAAAAAATTAAAAAATATATTCATTCTCAATGCAAGATGGTAGTTACTATTTTATCTGTCTCCCTGTCAGCACATTCCATCACACATGGATAAGGTTGTACATTTTTACACCTAAAGGCTCTACAATGTCATCTCTTGGCTTGCACTTAAAAGATGCTGACATTTTATAAATTTACAACTATGGCTTTACCTTATCATCATGAAAATACTTCAGAATTTATTTAATTAGTCCTTATTGACAGACAGTTACATTATTTCCATTTTATTCTGCAATATTCTTTGCGAGTGTCTTCATTTTCTTAGAAGTGATTAGAGAATCCCAATTTCTGAGTTGAGCGCTATACTTTTTGAAGGATGTTTGCTGATTTGGCATTCATTCCAGCAGCTTATTGGCATGGCACTTCTGTCTCCATTTTTCTCATTCCTTTCTCTCTTCTTCTTCTTGATGCTAGAGAGACAACACAGGGCCCTGCTCCTGCTCATCACGGAGCTACTCCTGGGCCTGGCTGCGTCCCAATGGGGTCAATGGCTTTCTGTGCTTGGTAATCCTGGTTCTACTACCATCCTTTGCCAGTGGGTTGCTTTGCTTTCTGAAGCCATGGACTGGTAAAATCAATTGATTTAGACATGCATTCATTTTCAAATAGCACACAGGTAATATTAGAAATTACAAATATGAGTGAGGGCTTATGATTGTTCAAATTTGACAAGCAAGATCAATTAATTTGAGACACGGGGTTAAAGCATTTATATGGGCTATCTCTGGCTTAGAGAATTTATATGAGCTACCTCATTTAACCCTCACAATTCAGTACTACAACTGTTAGGCTTTTCATCATGCCGACAGGGAATAGGGATGAATTGTTTAAAATTATGTATCTAATAAGTAGTGGTTTGAATTATGACAGTTTGATTGTAGGACTGTGCTCTTAACCACCAGGCTACTATTTTAAAAATATACGCAAATGGTTTTAATATTATGATTAAGTTGGTATGTGTAGATTACAATTGTGCCAAAGCAAAAATTCTTTCTTTAGCGATGGAGAAATTCTGAAGTGTAATGTGGCCCTTTTCCGTGGTCGAGAGGTAAAATAGGCACTGTGGCTATAGTTATGCCCTTCTTAGACCTGTAGGTGTCATATTCTCATAGGCTTGAGGTAAATAGCCAGCTACAGAATTATCTTAGATAAGCATCAGAAGAAGCTGAGGAGCCACACCCAGTCAGTTGCATCTTAGTGCAGTTTAGACCATCACCTATTTGGGATCATCTGAAACGAAAGTATCCTTGAACTGAGACTGAGTCTTTATTTCTGATATATGAATCCAGAGGAGAAATTTGAATCTGTCTTACCTCATCTGGTCTAACAAAAAACTATATAAAGTCCATTAAACTCTATTAACTGTATGAGTGACTACACATAGCCAAGTTATGAGATGGCTTTTGTTTCCATAGTTTCTCAGTGGGCCTTGAGTAAGGGTAGCCCTTCCATCTAGATAGAAAAGTACCTTTCAGAAGAATCAATAACAAGAGGCACTGTGTAGATGCAGAATGAGAATGCTGTTTGGGGCATGGTGATGTGGTAAGGATTCTGTTTGATTAAAGATGCTGGCATGGACATGGGATGTAGTCATAAGAAAGAACGAATAGGCAGTGGGTCTAAACCACCAAATCTCATTAGTTGTACAACATGAAATTTGCTTTGGTTTTTCCCTTTCTTTCTTTCTTTCTTTCTTTCTTTCTTTCTTTCTTTCTTTCTTTCTTTCTTTCTGTAAATTTTGGCAAACAATAAAGATTGTATTATTTGACACAGCAATAAAAATCCTTCATAAATGAGACTTAAAATGTCTTTGCAAGTTCTCATATAATTTTGTTAACATATTGACACATTCCCTTAGATCCAGAAATACTATAATTTCATCTGTTTATTCTATAATATGATGTGCCATTTATACATCCTTTGCTTATCTGGCTGAATTGGTAGCTCACAATTTCTTTACCAAGTCTCATTTATCCCAAAAGTCCCAACTGAAGTGCTACTTCCATTATTTCAGAGTAAATTCTTACCCTAAGTCAGAATTTCATTTTTATCTGTTTCTATTACTGCCCAATTTAATTTGTTTATGTGGAAATATTTTCCCTTAACAAAAGAACTTACTTATTCATCTGTCTTTTAAGAAAAGACAGAAGTTCTCTTAGTTTGTTTTAATATTTAATAGTTAAGGAAATAAAACTTAATAGAATAGAAAGTTGTATTGAAAACTAAAAAACTTGATTTTACAACCTGCCTATACAGCTGGGTATGATCACATGGTACACTTGCAGATTTCTTATACATAAATTAAGCATTATTGCATGGCCTCTATTACTTTAATTTTCTGTCTTTTCTTACGTTGTATATTTTTTAATGGATATGAACTCCCTGCCCACATTGTTTTCCAGTAAAGTCACTGTGTTGTACAACAGATCTCTCAAGCCATTTCTTCTATCTCAGTAGAATGATATCCTTTGATTAACATTTCTCCTCCCTTATATAATATAGTTGCACATCTTAAACACTAGAAAATACATTATTTTCAATAGGTTTTAAATTCATTTATGGAAAGTTCCAGAGAGCATCACCTGTGTACTGAAGTCTTCAATTCAAATCAACAGTAAATGACAAATGCATCAATGGAACATAATTTCATCTATTATTATAACCAGTTCATCTAATAGTGGTAGGGAAAAACTGAACACCACAGCTAAGTGAACTATTTAACATTTCATTTTCTCTAAAGACACTCTATAAAATCTTCTGAAGGATTTTTGTTGTTGATATTTTGCCTAATCTTGGACAACTCTGAACCCTGAATGTTACTGAACTAATTTTTCACCTTATGTAGATGAACTTTGGGAGCAGACAACACCTTTGTAGTCTGTTTTTGTAAGATAGTATACAAAGAAAAGATAAGCAACCGTGTAAGTCAGATAAATACAGCTGTACTTTTCCAATGACATCATCGAGTTTCACTATTTATCTTTGTAAATTTGGACTTTTCCCCTATAAATTTATTCAGGTAATGGTTGTCCACCATGAAGGTCCACCCTGAAGTTATTTTTAGAAGCTGTGTGCCAATACAAACTTCCTTGAAAAGAAGAAAGCAATTCTGGTGGTTGGGTGGGGTGACTCACACTACATTCAGTTCTTACAATTTGGTCTGCAGGAGACATTTATTCAGTGTCTACTGGTGGGACTGCCTGATATATTTCTAATACTAAGTAGAAATCTCAACAACATTTTGTTATTCAGAATGTAAACATCAGGGACTGGAGAGATAGCTCAGGAGTTAAGAGCACTTGTTCTTGGAGAGACCCAGGATAGGTCCCCATGGTTGCTCATAACCATCAGTAACTCAGGACCCACAGGATCCGATGCCTTCTCTGACTTCAGTGGACACTAGGCATCAACATGCGGGCAAAATAATCCTACAAATAAAATAAATACATCTTTAAAAATTAAAAGAATTTAAACACTATCACTCTCAGAGAAACCTTTTCCTTTAGTGTCTATGACTATGCCAAGTTGAATGGCAAAAGATTAGCACACATTAACTTTTTATAGAATGCCCACTTAACTTTTAAACAATTACCTTAGAATCAATTCTGAAATGACATTTTTCTCCAACGTTGAATTAATGAACAATGCTGTTTTTATGTATAATAAATAATTTATACCAAGAACTGAGGTTGCCTAGAAACACCCAGTGATAAAATACTTCTCTGATAAACAGAGATAGCTTTGTGGGAAGAGGGAGCATGCCTGGGTGAGACGTATACGCAACCTCTAAAGGATAATGGGTATCTCAGTACCATGACAATTTCTTTTCTCTTAAGAAAATAGCATAATTATGTGTCTGTCTTTCACAGGAAGACAAAGGACCTCAGACAATTATTTCTAAGATATCCTAGGGAAGAAAAGCCAAACTTAACTGAACACATCGTGGCAATCAATCCCACAACTGCAGACCTTATCAGCATTAACTAGGATTTAATTTAACTGATTACAATCCCAAAGGTTAACATGTATTGGCAAAGGTGCAGGGAGGCATCTAAGAAAGTCAGCGTGCACCCGGGTGTCACTATGGTTCCCCCATAACAATGAAGGCGAGGGCATGCAGACTCACTATAATAAAACCTCCTGTCAGTAAAAACATAAGACAGAAGAGCATCTTCAGCCTCAGTGTTAGAAGCTTGCATCTGACAGACTCAACCAGAATTTCTCAACCAACTGACAAGGAAAGGCACTGTTCCGAAGTAATCATTCCATGGGAAATTGTGATGGACTGACAGATGCCTACAAAACAGGACACTTTTCAGTTCTAGCTTGTGTCAATTTTATGTGAGAATTACAATAAACATGTTACCAGATCTGAAACTCCCACACAGCTTTAAAATCAAAACTAAGATGAGTAATATTCATAGCTGGCTGAGCAAATAAGTCAAAGTGGGCATGTATAATATATCTTTTATTTGTTAGGATTTCCCAAGTGCTCAAAAGTCAATGCTATAGCAATTGGAAGTCTCTAATGAATGCCACCTTTAGTACAGATTGATTTGTGCTTACATTTATCTATGTAGATGCTCATGTGTTCCAACATAGCAATCATAGAGGTGTCTTGGGCACCTCTATTTTAAACATGTTCATATATTTTTCCAGGCACTCAAAGCAATATATGTATGTACATATATATGTATGTATATGTGTGTGTATAGTATGTATAAGTATATAAGCATATATTTATGGCGACTAATATCAATATTAGAATTTTCTAAGTTCTTTGCATGTACTAGGTCACTGAGTAATAATACAATGTTCTTCCTTCAGAGGCATGTTCAAGTGTAAGCAGTGGACACAGAGGTAACCTTACTGCTACAACATCCTCTAATGCCCTGTACAGATCTCATGATTCCAAATAGTCCAAAACTTCAATGGTTTTATTTAACATTGACTGTTATTTATAGCAGTTTATTTGTTTAAGATGCTGTACCAGATTCTAGATGTCTACACTCCAGTCAGAAGCCTCTTAGCAGTTGTATTCTTCAATGGGTCTTATCAATGTCATCTTTCTTCCATGTTCTAAAGCAGTTACATTTTTGATTTTCTCCCCAAGAGTTAACCTTTATTGGTCAAATTTCTTCTGTTATGTCCCCTTACTTAGGGAAGCCACAAAATCTCAGAGGTGGTTAGATTAGAAGCCAGTGCACAGTAATGTAAAATAATGTTCTAAATAATGTCAATAATGTTCTAAAACCCTGGGATCATAATCAGGCACATGAACCATCAACAATGGAGTGGATGAAAGTCACAGTCCAGTAGTGTGTAAAATGATAATGGACACCTGTGCTACACTCTGAAAGGCCTGCCTCTGGGGCACACAAGTGTACAATGTTCCAGCACACAGGGGCCTTTGTGAAGCATTAACACTGCTTTACTGTCCCGTGTGGACTCCTTATAAAGTGCTTGAGAGAGAGGAGAAAGAAAAATCTATGTGCCAACTCCCTTTATTCCTCCAAGGAAGACATTTATTTTCTGCCATGTGATCACCTCTAATAATGTTGCAGCACTTTTGCAAAAGATGGATATAATTTCCCTACCCTGCATCTCCCATTTGAGAGGCTGCAATAACAATTAACTATTAATGACAAGAAGCAAATAAGCTTTCTTTTCTCACATGGAACTCAGCTGGTCGCTTGAGAAGGAGGTCGATACGATGATCTATCAAGAGGCTATCATTTCAGGCTTAAGAAAAAAAAATGTGTTCTTCCTAACAGTTTTCTGCACGTGGAATAAAATTAGTTTTTGATGTTTACATTATTATTGCAGATACATTTTCAGTTTGTACCAGCCACAGACTCATTATAATCTTTATGGAGTAGAGTTGACAATGGAGAAATTGTGCCTTCTGCTTCCTGGAGCTGTGAAATCAACCCAGAGTTTAATTGTGTGGTGATTTCGCTTTTGTGTGTGAGCCTCTGTGTGTGTGTGTGTGTGTGTGTGTGTGTGTGTGTGTGTTGGTTTAATGTGTTCATGAAGGTGTGTACATTTGCCCATGTAGATGTTCATACACATGAATGACAGAGGTCGTCCTTGGGTTTCCACCGTAGTTTTTGAGACAGAGAATGCCACCAAGTTCAAGTTCAAGGCTCATCGGTTTGGCTAGGCTGCCTAGATCTGCCTGTCTCTGTTCCCTAGTGCTGTGATTAAAGATGTACAGCTGCAGTGCCTGGCTTTCACGTGGGTGTTGGCTATCTTTAGGCTCTTATGCTTGTGTCAGTGGGCACTTTACCAACTAAGCCATCTTTCCAGCCTCCTAATTTAGCTCTTCTTTTTCCTTCCTCAAATCAATATATGGGTTTAAAATTAATTGTAGGTTTTAGAATCTTAAGGAAAGAATTTTAGAACATTCTTTGTTACAATGTGCTACAAGTTAGATTTGTAAAACTCTCAAGGCTGGAAACCATGGCAGACTCTAAGACCTCTTTTGCCACATAGTATAGCTTGACTTTTAAAATACATGCAGTGTCAACTATGTATTTTGGTCCCCCAACCCATAGATTCACCATCTTGCTCATGAATAATGGCATTAGACTAATTTCATTCAAAATGTTGATATTAAATGTATAAAAATATTTAGACTTAATTGGATTACTAAATTGGTAATACCTTCTAAAAGACAAAATGCATCTTCTTTTGTGTGAATGTGTGTGTGAGAACCAGGGAGAGAAGAAAGATTTAGAATTTTTATTCTTCTCTTCTTCCTATTAATTCAATTTGTTTTATTTTTGACTATTGCATACATGTATATAATGCATTCTGGTTTGCATGATAGGAGCTGGTTATTCTCACCCCCTCTCCTATTGCCTTTCCACCTGTGCCCACCTTTCTTTTCTAAAAATCAGTGCCCCAAATGCTGTATATTCTGAATTTTGGTTTGTTTGTGACCCACTGTCTTTGACCAGGGCCATCTATGTGACTGCAGGATTGGCACTATCCATCGAAGCTGTGTGAGATCATCAATGGGTAGATAACTGAAGACTATGCTGTCAGTCTCCCAGAGACTCTCAGTCCCCAATAGTCCAGCAATAGCAGTAGAGCACTCTGGATCCCTTCAGCATCCATGACTAAAGGCTGACAAGGCCTATCTTGTGGATGCCCCAGTGTAAGTAACTGAAACTTCTGAGATTTCATGATTACAACTATTATGTTGCATCTAGAGTGCATTTCACATGTTTTTTTTTTCCTATCTTCAAGACCTTTTATTCCTTTTATTCCCTCTTCTGAATTGTTCTCTGATCCTTAGAGGTGATAGTATAAATGTCTTGCCTATGATTAAACTCTCAACAGTTCTTTATTCTCAGTATCTTAGGCTGCTAACCTCTCTGTGTCTACTACCGTTCATTGCAAAATGGGGATTCTCTGATTAGAGTTGCAAGTAGTATTTGTCCAGATACACAAACATAGGTATTTAGAAGTCAGTTTGACAATGTGTTTATTTAGCTACACATCTGTATTCTCTTCTCTCCTAAGGCTCATGAATGATGTGGGCATGGGTTTTTGACTGGGTCTCCATTCCCAGGCATGTGGAACCTCATGTTGAGTGGGCCTCACATCTAATCTGAGCGTGGTTTAGTTATCCCCCCCAGTCATGTCACGGTTGCACATGTGGACATAGCTTTCTTGGCAGTTAGTGTTGTGGTTTATGAAGTTGACAGCTGGGTCAAGCCACTGAAAGGCTTTCTTTCCCAGCAACCTACACAGCACCTTCTTACATGCTAAGGGTGCTAAGCAGGGAGGAAGGTTCCAGCTCAGTTCCAGACAGATTTCTCAATATCTTGCAACCAAAGCGTGTGGAATCTTTAGAAATAGTGTCTTTTCATTAGCACTGGTAGACAACCAAATGGAAGGAAAATCATATTATTCGGGGAACCTTTGGTACCTTCATGATAAGCAACTTCTATGGAGGTATCCCATACATAACAGTGGGATGTTCTGTTCTTTCTGTTCTGTCCTGTCCTGTCCTGTCCTGTCCTGTCCTGGTTTGTAACTCATTGCTAGTAGGTACAGCATGATCCTAGCCATGCAGGGAATTTCCCTTCAAACTCTGATGTATTGTTTTTTTCTTGTTACAGCATGGTAGGTTTGCATGAGCTTTTTATTCTCCACTTGTTGGTTTAACCTTCCCTTCCCCACTCCTTCATCTCCATACCCCACTCATTGTTAACCATCTGTGCCTTCCTTATTCCCTTTCTACTCTCATTTTGCCTGTGCCCTGCTTATCTATACCTAATGAGGCTTCCCCTGTTGATAGGCTCCTGTCTAGTTCCCTGGCTTAAAATTGAACTCTGGTCTGGTTCTTCCAACAAAGAAAAATGAGAGCCCGTGAAGAGCTAAATTGGTTTTAAATAACTTAGCTATGTGGGGGAATTAATGAAATTTGAGACAACTCAAAATATGTAAAAGAATAAAAAAGTAACGTGGTGGTTTGAATGTGCTTGACTTAGGGAGTGGCACTATTAGGAGGTGTGGTCTTGTTGGAGTAGGTGTGGCCTTGTTGAAAGAAGTATGACATTGTGGGGGTGGGCTTTTAGACCTCCCTCTTAACCAGTCTGATGGGAGCCAGTCTTCTCCTGTTTGCCTTCAGAACAAGATGTAGAACTCCCAGCATCTCCAGCACCACGCCCACCTGGACACTACCATTCTTCCTGCTATGATTATAATGGGCTTAACCTCTGAACTTGCAAGTTAGCCCCAATTAAATGTCCTTTATAAGAGTTGCCTTGGTCATAGTGTCTCTTCACAGTAATGAAACTCAAACTAAAACATAACCCAAACCAAATATGGTAAAATTCTCAATGTTAGAAATCTAATAACATTTGTAAGGTCTTCACGAGTCAGGAAACCACTATATATTCTATAAGTGGGAAGAGTTGGCAAAAAGATGCAGAAATGACACAATTAAATTAGTAGACAAGAATGTTGAAACAATTATCACACTTATATTTGTTATGTCCAGTATAAAGGAAATGAAAGCAAGAACATTGTGAAGAGAAATAGAAGATACTTAAAATGACCCAGGTATTGCTTCTTCAGGTAAAAAATACAGTGCCTGGGTTAAAAAACAGGTGGTGAGGTTAACAACAGATTAAATATTTCAGAAGAGCGGATGAGTAAGGTTAAGAGGTTATAGAATGTACAAAATGAAAAACAACACACAGTGTACAATGTCTTAAGAAAGGATGAACAGGGTCTTAGCTAGCTTTAGAATTACTGCAGATAGTCTAATCTTGTAATGTTTGAAGTAGAAGGCACAAAAACATTTAAAGAAATAATGGGTCAAAACTCCCAAATTTTTGGCTAGAGAATATATGCAGAAATTCCTAAATTCCATGCCACTACCACATAAACTGGGCTTGGTAAATGTCTGAAATTCTAGCACTGGGAAGGTAAAGACATGAAAATTAGGAGTTTAAGACTGACCTCTGCTACATGGTGGATTGAAGGCCAGCCTGGGATTCAAGGTGCTGTCTCAAAAAAGAACACACTGAAATATATGAAATGAAAACCTTACACCCAAATAGTCAAGAAATCCAATGCAAGAAACTTATAGAAGAAATATGAAGAATACTACTGTGTAGCATTTCATACACAAAATGGGCCTAAAACTTAGACTCCGGTCGTCTTTCTCCACGAGGAGTAGGAGGTAAGTACACATATGGAACGCCTTCAGGTTGGGCATCATGAAAAGTGAGACTCTAAAGGGAACTTAGAATTTTTAGTAGAATAAATGGTCTATTAAATGTGAATAACCAAATGTGTTAAATGTTCAGATTTTATTCCGATTGAAATTACTTTCATGGAAACAGGAAGTAGATTATTTGGCTCTTTAGAACTGTAGTTGTCCATACAAGATCCAGGCAGTCAACATTCAAACATGAATGGGGAGAGGCACAGAAGTCTTTACCCATCAAGGAGGAGTTATTGACAGTTGGTGGCTGTTAAGGGTATGTCTGTGTCTGTGCCTGTGCCTGTGCCTGTGCCAGTGTCAGTGTCAGTATTATGGATATATATATATATATATATATATATATATATATATATATATATATATATATATATTGAAGTTTGAAGAGGACTACAGAGGAGTACAGATGATGTTGGGAGGTGTAGTGAAGGAATGATCAAAATACATTGTTTCCATGTATGAAATTATCAAAGAATAAAATATTAAAAATACTTAAAAACTCATCCACTGGGGATATGGCACAGGGGCTAAGAGTACTTGATCTGTAAACACAAAGACCTGAGTTCAAATCCCCAGCATCTATGTAAAAAGCTAGGCGTGGCTGCACATTCATGTAAACCTTAGCTTAAGGGGTCAGGTGCAAAGACAGGCAGATCTTAGGAACTTATTGGTTACCCAGCCTCACCAAAAACCTAGAGCTTCCAGTCTTGAAAGAGTCTGTCCCCCCAAATAAGGCAGCACAATCTCAGGGGAAACTCTTTGTTCCTCTGGCTCTTGCACTCTTTCCTCCCCCTTTTCTGCAATGACCCCTGCATCTTTCCTCCCCCCGCTTCTGCATCGTAGGTGCAGGGATTTTGTTGTACATGTGTCAGCTGGGGCTGGACTTTACAGTTCTGTATTTTGATTGGTTGTGGTTTTCTATGATCACTTTTTGTTGCAAAGAGAAGTTTCCTTGATGAGTGGGGAGAACTACACTTGCTGTTGGTACAAGGATTATGCTGGGTTAGTAATGTGGCAGTAGTATGTTCTCTTCCAAGATCTATGACTCTACTAGTCCTGGGTGGTTGACTAAGTTTTTGGTATCAGGCATGCTTTCCCTCTTGTTGGGCAGGCTAAGTCCAACCAGAGAGCTGTTGGTTACCACCAAGTTATGTGTGGCACTTCTGTACCCTTAGGGTTATTGTGTGAGATTGTGTCTCCCACAAAGTTCAGAAACTATACTCAAGAAGTCTCACCAACATGGCTGCTTAAGCATGACTGAACAAGGGTGATACCAATAGACATGCTAACATGAGAAGAGAAAAGCTCATGAGGTCTTAACCCTCATCAACTAACTACAGGTAACTAAGGCATTCCAATCATGGGACAAATAGTCTTCCCCAGAGAGGAGCACACCAACTAGTCATCCAATACCAAATGGTCAGCTCTGAAAGCACATATATCCAAGCAACATTATATGGACAGAACAGGTTGCATTTATACGTTAAGGAACACATAACAACAACAATTTAAAAAGAGAGATAGCATGAATTTGAAAGAGAACAAGCACAGTGGCACATGGTAGGGTTTTGAGGGAGAAAAGGAACAGGGAAATGGAAATAATTATAGTCACAAAGATAAAAAATTATATATATATATATATATATATATATATATATATATATATATATATAAAATGGTGGCAGATGGGCGACAAAGCTCAATTGGTAGAGGCACTTACCACCAAGCCTGTGGATCTGAGTCTATGATCTCTGGGACCCGATCTCTGGGACCCACACAGTAGAAAGAGAAAACCAACTTTCATAAGGTATCCTCTGACTTCTGTATGCATTCATGGTATACTCAGGCATACACAGGCATGTGCGCATGTGCACACACACACACACACACACACACACACACACACATTAAATAAACAAATGTAAACAGGAAAAATAAGGCAGAAAGTGATAGAGGAAGACACCCTATTTTTTCCTCTGGCATCTGCATACATACACTTGAGTATTCATCTCTTTCTCTCTCTCTCTCTCTCTCTCTCTCTCACATAAAAATACATCACCTATTCATTAACTACCAACATTTGTTTGAAATATCAGCAAAAGTGCACAAGCTCTGCCTTCACGCAGTGAATAATGTGGCTATTTTCTATGTGTTATCGCTGAGGCAGTTTTATAACTGCTTGACAGATGCATACATAGATTTTAGCTGGCTCATCCCTGTTTCTTTATCACATTGCATTGAACATGAAATTACAACTAATTTAGAAGGATGCTCTTTCCTGAATTATCTCTCTCTCTCTTTTTTTTTAAACCGTGTGAAATCCTCCTTTCAAGACGGACTGGATGGGTGGTATTGCCTGTGGTAAAAATAGTTTTCCACTTAGTCACTTTTTAACTCAACACACTTTATTTCTAGCACAAATGTTTCCTGAAGCTTCTTATCTACAGTTTTATTACAAATGATAAAACTAACTATCATGCAGTGGCAGACAAATATTTATAAACAAACATGAAGTGAATAAGTACCAAGAAAATGACCTCTACTGAGATGTATTTGCAAATAAAAAAATAGCATTCCTGGAAAAAAAAAAGAAATTAAAACAGGTCTCTTATTATAGTAGTCAGAACCAGAAAACAATAGATAATTAAGCACCAAATAGTTCAGTCTCAAAGGCAAGTATTGGACTGAGGACAAAATGGCAGTGAACACACAACATGACTCACTAAAGGAAAGATCAGTAGAAATGTTATATATGTCTACTCTCATTTGGTGCTTTAGAATTTTCTTTTTGAGTAAATTTTACATCTGTATACAATATTAATATGTTATTTGTTACATAAAACTATGTATCTTAGTCACTGTCCTGTTGCTGCGAAGAGACACCATTGCCAAGACAACTCTTATATGAAAGAAAGCATTTAACTGGGGGCAGGCTTACAGTTTTAGAGGATTTAGTTCACTGTAGCTCTGGCAGGGAGCATGGTGGCAAGTAGGTAGGTGCTGGAGCAAAATCAAAATGCAGGTCACGCACTTCCAACATACAATGGTATAGAATATATATTGTCATTCTGAAATGGCAAGATGGGGGCCATATAAGAAAATACTGGGCCAGATTGAAAAGCAGTAGGGCAAATTCCAATCACCATGTTCTACATCACAACAATTTAAAAAGAGAGATAGCATGAATTTGAAAGAGAACAAGCACAGTGGCACATGGTAGGGTTTTGAGGGAGAAAATGTGTTTGATGTCAAAGTGCTCTTTAGACTTCTCTTTCTTGGACTGCTTCCACACCCTGTCTGCAGCTTTCCTTGGCAGGCATCCCACGGTTCTGGGATCTCTAACATCTTGAGGTCTCCAACACAATCCAGTTCTGACCTTCACAGATTCACACAATAACCTCCCTGGGCCTCCATGCAGGAACCCCCTGACACATGCCTGACTTCAGCTGCTTCCCTTAGTCACAGAGGGAGATTCCACAACTCTTTTTTTTTTTTTTATATCCTTGATTTTGAAGATATAAACAAGCGAGCAAAGTTACTAGGTTTTGCTGCTTGAAGGGGTTGGACCTTGGCCCCTTCCTTTGATTACATTATTGCATTTGCCTCAGCTTTCTGTTGAAATAATGTATGTGTGTATATATATAAAATCACAGTATTTGATAATAAAATGCTTTAAAAATCTGACTATATAACCAAAAACTTTGGAATGACCAGAGTAATTTCCATTTCTAAAAATGCTTAGCAAATGATGATATTGTATATGGTAGTGCACACTTGGAATCTCAGCACTGGAGAGACTATCCTCAGCCACTACATGTTTCTTTTGAGGCTAATTAGGACTATGAGATCCTCTCTTCTCTCCATTTCCCTTCAAAATAATTTATTTTCACCTTCCCAGTTGTGATGCTTGAGTTATACAAACTAATAAAATTAAGCATTTTAAAAAAAAGATTACAGATATTTTATTGTATTAACCTCAGCTTTTTGATTTATTTTTTGTGCTTTATAGTATTCATAGATAAGTAGTGATAAATGATCATAGTTTATTCAGAGTAGCTAACCAAGAACAGTGCTATAGTCAGCCTTCAAAATAATTAAAAAACATTATCCACTGCTATGTGGGTGAGTGAACAAAATAAATGACTGCCGTACTGCTTTTTACTTCAAGATAATGGAAGGAGAAACTAAGGCTATTCAAAAATCCACTTAGCAGCAGCACATATTTAATGCATTTGTAAAGCATGTCAGCATTTGTAATATGTACTTGTCCTTAAAAAGCTAAAACATTTTAAAGTTGAGATATATGAAAAGTGAAATAAAAAGCCATGTATTTGTAGATTGTCCTCGTTCTCCAAGGGAAACAACAACAATAAACCCCACTGGATTATAGATTCACGCTCTCACTAGATCTCCCTCAGTTCTTTTTCTCTATAAAGGCCCGCATAGAAACAACTAGAGGTTATAGGTTGGAAAGTAGCATTTTACCAGAGGTAAAATATTTTTATTTTCCAGAAGTTAGTAGTTGTTCTTTGATAATGAAAAGAGAATTCTGTATTCTGGTTTTTGTGATCCAGCACTAGTCTGTTTAGGGGTAAAGAGTCATTGTGCCATTCCTATAGTTACCAGCAAACAGCTCACAATGTTAAATATGTTTATTTTTTTAGGTTTGCATTTACAACTTATACCATGATGAAGTAGTTGTTTAAGAAAGATTCCCTACTCCCCTCCCCAGGGCTGCTGTTTAGATGGGACATCTCTAGCTAGCACTGAGCCCACATAGTCTCCTGCTCTTGTCTAAAATCCTTGAAATAACTAACTAGCTAGCTAGCTGAGGAGGGGGCTTAGTGAAGATTCCGATAGGCAGCAGGCAGTCCCAGTCAACTTAATAGTTCATGGAGCAATCAAATGCGTCACAGTGTTTGCCGTATAAAGTGACAAATAAATGCCTTTAATCCCAGTACTCGGGAGGCAGAGGCAGGAGTATTTCTGAGTTCGAGGCCAGCCTGGTCTCCAGAGTGATCTCCAGGACAGCCAGGGCTATACTGAGAAACCCTGTCTCGAAAAAAAACTAAAATAAAGAAATAAATAAACAAAAATAAATAAATAAATAAAAAACAACAACAAAAAAAACCACCAATAACAATAACAAAACAAGAAACCCACACGCAAGAACACCGGAGCAACCCGGCCTAAGGTCCTACTAGGTGGGAACAAAGTAGGCTTTCCTCGGATGCTTTGGCTTTCCGCCCGGAAGCCTGTGACCGGAAGTGCCTGCTCGGGCGCCTGAGGTCCTTTTCAACGTGAGTTCCGGTCCATGTGCGGAGGTGCGTCTGCCGCCGTGAGGCTCTGCCGCCGTGAGGCTCTGCCGCTGGCCGTTAAGCGACTGCCAGACGCCTGTGGTGGCCGTGGGAGGACCGCGGAGGAGCAGGGAGGCGCGTGGAGAACTGTGGACGAGCACATAGAGGTACCGTGGAGGCCGCGAGGTCTGAGGTGGCTTCCTGCCGCGAGGCCCTCGGAGGACTGTGGAGGACTGTGGAGGCCCGAGGAGGCTGCTGAGGCCTGAGGTGGCACGCAGAGGACCCGCTGTGACTGGCGGAGGCTCCCCAGAAGCCCGCCGAGGTGTGGGGAAGCCATTAGAGGCCAGCCGCCTGCCTGGTGGCCCGGGACACCATAACGAGCCTCCCTGTGCAGGGCGGACTTGAACTCTGAGCCTTCAGGACCGACTCCCTGCGGCCTCGCCTCGCCTCGTCTCGCCCCTCAGAGCCCCGCGGGGGGCTTTGTCCCTGAGCCTTTGTCCCTCCCAGGCCGCACGGCTTCACCTCAGCTCTGGTGCGGATAGGCCCAAGAGGCAAGATGAGCAAAAGCCGAGAAGAACTGCCTCAGGAACTCGAGAGCCAGTTCATCCTGCGTCTGCCCCCAGAACAGGCTTCGGCAGTCAGGAGGATGATCCAGTCTGGAAATGCCGCCATGAGAGAAAAACTCAAAATCGACCTGTCTCCCGACTCACGGCATGCCGTCGTTCAGGTAGATGGCGTTTCACTGTCTGCCAAACTTGTCGATTTGCCTTGTGTCATTGGAAGCCTGAAAACGCACGACGGGAAAACCTTTTATAAAACGGCAGATGTGTCCCAGATGCTGTTGTGCAGTGCCGATGGTGACCCCCAGGCTTCCCCGGAAGAACCAGCTACCTCTGCTGGTGCTATGGCAGTGGGGAACAAAAAAGAAGCAGAGGAAAAATATATCTGGAACCATGGCATTACTCCACCACTTAAGAATGTCAGAAAGAAACGGTTTCGGAAACCCACAAAAAAGCCCCTGGATGTGAAGCTAAACGAAGAAAGCTGTAGTGGCTACATGGATTCCAAAGAGGTGGAAAAGGAAGTGAAGAGGCTGCTGTGCTCAGATGCTGAAGCCATCAGCAGCCGATGGGAAATCGTTGTTGATGATGAAACCAAGGCAGTACCAAGTCAAACCTGCACTTCACCCGGTCTGCCCTCTGAAGCAGGTGATCATACCTCATCAGCGTGTGCTATGCCTCAGAGCACATCCAGTGATTCCAGCAGTGGCAAAGATGATCCAGAGAATAAAGAGGAGGAGGAGGAGGAGGAGGAAGAGGAAGAGGAGGAGGAAGAGGAGGAGAAGGAGGAGGAGGAAGAGAAGGAGGAGGAGGAAGAAGAAGAAGATGAGGAGGAAGAAGATGAAGAAGAAGAGGAAGATGATTCCGAAGAAGACCTGGAAAGAGAGCTACAAGTCAAGTTTATTGAGTTTAGCTTGTGTAAAGCTAATGAAAGTAGCAGTTCAATAATTAGGGGAATTCAGAAGCTGATTCATTCCAAGGAGAAAAAACTCCAAGAGATTCAACGCAAAGCACAGAGACAGAAAGATCTCCTCAGAAAATTGGAAAACCTGAACCTCAAGAGTCATTTCCAGTCTGTGCTGGAACAGCTCAAGTTACAGGAGAAGCAGAAGTATGAGCAGATCCTTTTCCTACATGAACAATTGAAGTGTTTTTTGAAGAAGTAAGACTTTGAATCCATCATCTAGACTGTAGACTTGGTGAAACTGTGTTTCCCTTTAGTTACCTTATCTTGAATTGTTTTTGTTTCTTTGACCATTTCACTGATTGTAGTGTTTCAAGAACAAAGTCATGTAAAAAAGGCAATATAAAAAATGTGATAACTTAAAGGGTTCCAATTGATCATGGGGCTTGGCTTCTCTTGGTTAATTTGAGAACTCTATGAATAGCTTCTCTGTTATGATTTTATCATATTAGATAGCTGTACTTAAGAAAGGGCGACAGTCTAGCTTATAAGGACCTAAGACTAGTTTGCATATGTTTAAACTGTTCAAGTATTTGCTACAACATAGAAAAAAAAAGCCAATTTTCTAAGTGTGGCAGCCCATATCTCTAATCTCAGCACTTGAGAAATTTAGGCAGAATGATTCATAAATTCAAGGCCAGCCAGGCCAGCCTGGGTTACATAGCAGCTTCCAGGACACATTGGTTTATATAGATCTGCTGCAAAACAAAGAATCAATACTAGATTCTGTCAAGGTAAAGGCTACTTTCCTGATAAGGGTTTTTTTTTCTTTGTTCTTTGCTTGCATGTAACTGATTTTTGTTCATTAATTAGCAGTTGCAGTATAGGTGTTATCCTTATTATTGTCTCTCTATCCTAATCCCATTGGAAAAGATTAGGAAAAGCCTGATACCTGTAATGTCTTTGACGACTTTCTTATCAACCCTGGGCTTCGAGGAAGTGTTGTAAAGCTTTATTTACAGTTTATGTTCTTTAAGCAAAAATAAATAAATTCTTTTGAATGAGAATAAAAGAATCACTGCAGACTACTCTGATTTATGTTTTGGTACATAGTAATGTCTAGTAGGCTGAGAAAATGCAAAGAAAATGTTTATTTCAGGAAACAGCAGGTAGTTTTTCATATAGTGCTATATCCCCTAAGAAAAGTATATTTCAGGAAATACATTTGTTAGCAGCATTTGATACCCACAAGTATGTATCTTATAGTATCACTTTAGTTACTTGAACTATTCAAGTTCTCTGGACTTAATGATACATACATTTTTCTCTCTGACCAGAATGTAAATTTGTGTTGGGAGGTATGAGGAACACACACACACACCAATTTGTCAAAAAACAGATGAAGGAGAAGCAAGAAAGGAAGAGAAAGGTGTGTGGAGGAGGGAGGGAATAAAAGGGCCATTGCTGAATATCAATAAAAGCCAAATTAGATACTTTCATGTTTTAAGAAATTTTAAAGCTATCTGAAAACCAGTTATTATAAAAAAAGATTAAAATTGATAATTTGGAAGAGCATTGTGGAAAATGGAGGTTAATAAGATTTAAGGTTTAGAAATTTATATTTTAAAGTGATTAAAAGTAATTGTTGGTTCTTAGCTTTAATTTCATATTATGGAATATTTTACCAAGAGTCTATACAAAATGACCTTAGGAGTAACAGATGTTGAATAAAATTGAAGGATTTCATCTTAAAATAATTACTAGTGGCTTGGGAGCTGGCACAGTGGATATAAAGGCATGTCTTGAGCAGGCATGAAGACTTAAATTCAAGGAGCCAGGTAAAAACCCAGGTGTGGATCTGTTACCCTAGCACTGTGGGGGCAGAATTTTGGGGCTTATTAACTGAAAGCTACTTGAGCAAGTTCAGTGAGAGATTTTACTTCAAGGGTAAGACTGAGAGTAATAGAGGAAACTAGTCATCATTCTCTCTCTTCCAGCCATGAACATAGGCACACACCGAAGTACATGTGTGTGCATATAGCACATACATTCAGCCCACACAAATTTCCTTTGAGAAAAAGTGAAGGAAATTATAGTGCTGCCTCATTAGTCAGTGTTACTATAAATCACGATAAGTCAAACAATTTTTTTCATTTTTTAAAAAGGCAATTATCTCACTCTCTAGTCCAGTGTGACCTCAAACTCCCAAATTCTAACATTGAGTGCTGGGATTATGTCTGAACAAACAGTTTTAGGGTGTCATTTTCTTTACTTTTTAATGAGAAAGGGTACTTAAGATTATAATTTGACTTGATTCTACAAATAGATATTTGGCGAGGTATACCTGTTCTGGACCACTTACAATGAAGAAGCATGAATCATAATTTCAAGGAGGTTGCAGGTAATGACATTGAAGACATCAGTCAAATACACCCCCCACATATTTAAATTTTAATTATGTGTCTATGTATGGATATATGCACACAAGTACAACGACCAGAGGAAGCCAAAGTCCTTAGATTCACCAGGAGCTGGGGCTGCAAGTGATTAAGCTGCCTGACATACACGTGGGAACAGAACTAGGGTCCTCTTGAGCAGCATGCACTTTTAACAACTGCACTCTCAGTCTCCTTTTACCTATTTTTAAGATTGTGTTTAGGATCACTAGTTGAATAAAATTAGCACAAGCATGCCAATGTGCTGTAATTTGAGGGGTTGCCGGGAAACATCAATTGTTAAAAAGTGTCACTTCAATCTTAAATTTGTTCTACTTTGCCTGAGATTACAGTTAAAGAATCCAAGCATCTTGTAAGGTGCAAACACTATCATCATTTTGTGTGTGTGTGTGTGTGTGTGTGTGCATTTAGTTCTATGTATGCTATTTAGAAGACTTTTAAAGAAAAGGCAGCTGGAGAGGGAGAGGTACAGTTAAGACATGGAATGGAAAAGCTGTGGAGCCCTGAACTAATAAAATGTAGAGGCTGTGAAGTAAGAGATGCTCAAGCGCCTCCTGAACTCCCATCAGCTTACTTCTTCCAACAGATAACCACTCTTGATACCTTGTCTTGCCACTTTCTAGGCCATCACCCTGCTATTGACAAGAGATTTTGTTGTCCATAGGGTTAAGCTCGATCTATCAGTAGCTCTGACACCTATGCAGTTGTCCTAAATAAAGTCCCCACAGTTCGTCCAAGCATTACATGTTTCTCTACTTAAACTTTCAAAGTAAATGTCAGTGGATGGGAAAATTACTAGGCTGTTGTCCACTCAGGATGGTGTCAGAATATATTTATTCTGAGAGGAATATATTTAAGAAATGTATTTAAGAGACATATTTGTCAATATTGTTCAAACAAAGGCAAAATATGTTAAAAATGGTTATTGCTTTTAATAATGATGTGATACAGTAATAAGTTTTTCATAGGGGCTAGAGAGATGGCTCAGCGGCTAAGAGCACTGACTGCTCTTCTAAAGGTCCTGAGTTCAAATCCCAGCAACCCCCTGGTGCTTCACAACCATCTGTAAAGGGATCTGATGCCCCCTTCTGGTGTGTCTGGAGACAGCTACAGTGTATTACATATAATAAATAAATAAATCTTAAAAAAATAAGTTTGACATGCTTTTAGCTGGCAGTGAGGTAACATGTCTAGAGCCTATTCCAGGGGGGAGAGTAGAAAGGAGTGAAAAAGTAGATATTGACATGTCTGATTTCTGTGGATAATGTGTAGGATTTCCAATTCAAAAAGAGGGAACCAATCCTAGAGTTCTAGGGAAGTTACTATAAAAATACATATTATTGAGCACCAATATATACAAGCCCATTGGCATCCAAGATCTGAAAAGAAAGCAAGAAAAGGCTGCATTTGACAGCTGACTTTTTAGCATAACCCCAAAATAGACAGCACAGAAAATGACTGAAAATATAAGCCAACTAGAATTATCAGTTGGAATCCACACAAATGCATGGTAAAGACAGCAAGGGTTTCTGTTTTTTCTTCTTCTTTTTTTTTTTTTTTTAAGAGGAGTTAGGTTTGCAGAACATTAAAAAAAAAAAAAAGAGTTAATGCTTCTCTGTGACAGAAATACACAACCCACTCTGCCAAAAGGAAGACAAGTGGAAATTAATGTCAGAACCCAGGCTTAACTCTTTCTCAGATTAAAAAAAAAAAAACCCTGAATTTTAATGTTCATGAAAAACATGTGTTCTGCACTATGGAAACTGGGCCAATTATTGGTTTATTCATAATTTTATGTCTCTAGTACCAGACACCATGTGGGGAAGCAGCCAAGGGCCAAGCAAAAGGTGCCAGAATTCTGCATGCAATTAGATGGCAAGCTGTGGAGGCCTCCCTCCTCCCTGTTCACATATATATAAATAACTCCTCCCACCTTCCAGACAGGAACTGAATGAACGTAGAGGAAGGAAGCTAAGTGAATCCATCTGTGACTAGGAAGGCAGGAGCTTCAATAAGTGCTCCCCAAAGAAAGCATTTTGAAATGTTCTTTTGACCATTTTCGAAAGGCACAAATTTAATATGCCTATGACTGAAGCATCCTCTCATCTTGTGATCCATCGGTCCTGTGGAGTTTAGCATTAATACACTTTGGCATGGTGGCATATGTCTGGAATTTAAGCACTGGGAAGGTTGATAAGGACTATAAGTTTGATTAATTTTTAGCAGTGAGTGTGTGTGCGTGTAGGTGTATTTAGTCTTTGGATATTCCCCTAAAGCTCAGTTTAAAACCTAAAACAATTAAAAGCAAACATTTTGGACTTTGAACATTTTTTTTCCTCTTAGACTTTCCCTTTGCAATCCTCTCTAGCAACACAAAGTGCGTGTACACACACACACACACACACACACACACACACACAGAGAGAGAGAGAGAGAGAGAGAGAGAGAGAGAGAGAGAGAGGGGAGAGGGCTTTTACTTGGTGAAATTCATATGTAATTCCTTAGAGGTCTCCCATCCCCACTTTAGTTATTGAAGAATATAGTCTCATGTAGCTCACACTGGCTTCAAACTCACTGCATAGCAACAATGGCCTTAGACTCATGATGATCCTGGCCCACCTCCCCAGTGCTGAGATCACAGGTGGGAACCATTACACCCTAGTCTTCAGAAGTCTTATACCATCTTTTAGATAAGCTTGAGACAACAAAATAGAGAGACATTGATACAGTTGAATATTGTTAGAATGCACAAGTTTATATTTACATGTGCAATGATAACAATAAAAGAAATTATGTAGGGTACTGGAAGTTCATTTTGCCTAAGCCAGGACAGAACAGTGTAGTAGAGACAAGTAGAAAAACTACTTGCCAGAAAAACTAAAAGCCAGAGGTGAAATTGTCAGTTCTTCCTCTATGTGTCTATCATGCCTCACATTTTATATTATTATCGTTTTTGTTACAGCTTGCACCAATTAGGCTGCTTTCTATTGTCTCTGCTTAATAGTGTAGGGTGCAAGCATGAAACCTGCCCTCTCCAGGATTACATAAGCTGGGCGAGGTGTCTAGGGGATAGATTCTTCTCTAGGAGAACACTCAAAGGTCTGAGAATACAAGGCCACCATAAAGCAGCTGCCCATCTGCTTGGTCATAAGCCAGCTGAAGTCCCCAACATATGAGTGCAGCTCTGAAGTGACCGAAATGGTGGCTGCCAAGGTAGGTCTGTGGAGGGAAAGCAGCAGAGGAAGCAACACAGGAGAGGAGGATGGTGGACACTACCGAGATGTCCTTCAACACAGGAGAGGAGGATGGTGGACACTACCGAGATGTCCTTCAACTTGGATCCACAGAATGCCTGGGTTGCTTTTCTGCTCCAGGCCAGAAGATCCCACAGGGAAGTAGTCTCTGGATTATTGTCTGTGGCCTCACCACGTCCCTTCTTTTGTTCCCTAATAGCATTCAACATCCTGTGTTGTTAATGACGCGCTCTTTGCACAGCTTTGTTATTAACTCTTGTATCCCAGCATATAGTAGACATTCAACAAGTATTCTGATAAACTAGAGGAGTACACATTTTCTAGAAAAATGCCGGTAAAGTGCTTTGAAGAGCTAAAAGGATCATTAAACATAAAAATATCCATCTCCATTTAAAAGGGGGGGATGTACCCAAAGGTTTGAAACATAGTATCTGAATATCTTAGCAGAACATTCACTCATGTGAAAAACACCATCCATCTACATTTGAGCAAGGCCTAGACAATACTTGATTCACAAATGGATTAAGGTTCTCTTGAGCAGCCCTGGATTAAGCAGTCAGCTGGCCCTTGAAGAAGCACGATGTGGCTGGTGCTGTTAGCTCATGGGCCTTTCTATTCTTTTAACCCACTGCTGGTAAGCAAGGATTTGTTTGCAAATGTTTGGCAGTGACTTGACCAGAGGCCATATGTGTTAGACCAAGGATGAGGAACATCATTCTATTAGAACCAAGGATAATTGTCACTTGCCACACTAACTGTGAGTTTGTAGGGTTAGTGGTCACTGACATCATATAGTGTTGGGCTCTTCTCATGGACTATTCAAAACACTTATATTTAATCCCTCTTCACCCTGGCAGGTACACGATATTTTTATTCTAGTTTATAGTAAAGCAAAACTTGGTAAAAAGGTTCATTGATCATGCAAATTCTCCTAGACAGGGATGGAGGTAGGATTCTAGTCCACACAACTTGAGAACACCAGTCCCTGCGACCACCTTGTTGCACATGTGAATTGCTCTAATTCAAATCCCTACCAGGAATCTGTACAGTATAAATCAATGGTGGATCTCCTCGACTGTGGGATTAGTGCTAAGGGAAACTCAATATAAAATGACCACGTGAAACACTGGCTGCCACACCACCATCAGCTTCTTATTCTCACGGCTTTTGGAATGGGAAACATTTGATGATCCCTTATATCGATATTTTAAAGTCCTCTAAGAATGTGTCCCTTTGCTTGGCAAGGACCTCCTGGTCACACATAGTAATGCATACCTTTTATTTTTTAATTTTAATTTTTATTAGATATTTTCTTCATTTACATTTCAAGTGCTATCCCATAAGTCCCCTATACCCTCCCCCTGCCCTGATCCCCTACCCACCCACTCCCAGTTCTTGGCCCTGGCGTTCCCCTGTACTGGGGCATATAAAGATTGCTAGACCAAGGGGCCTCTCTTCCCAATAATGGCCGACTAGGCCATCTTCTACATATGCAGCTAGAGACATGAGCTCTGGGGGTATTGATTAGTTCATGTTGTTGTTTCCCCTATAGGATTGCAGACCCCTACAGCTTTTGGTACTCTCTCTAGCTCCTCCATTGGGGACCCTGTGTTCCATCCTATAGATGACAGTGAGCATCCACTTCTGTATTTGTCAGGCCCTGGCAAAGCCTCACAGGAGTAATGCACACCTTTAATCCCAGCGCTTAGTGAGGCAGGGGCAGGAAGATCCCTGAATTTAAGGATAGCTTGGTCTACACAGGGAGATCTTGTCTCAGAAAAGAAAAAGGAAGAAAGAAAAGGAATATATTACCTTATATGGATGAGCTATATTACCCTCCTTTTATAGAAACTATTATTAGGGATTTTAAACATTTTTTATCTGCAACTCTATGAGATTCTGAATGAAGCTTTGCTAGAAACTGAGGAGAGAGGGAGTAGGCACAGGGGAGGGAGAGGGCAGGCGAAAGAAAGGTGGGGAATTGTTGTAGTGAGAGATTGTTGGTAACACCTCTCCTTCAATTAATATTGGAATGGAACTGTGCTAATAAGGTGAGAGAGAAGGAGCGAGGTGCAAATGGAGTGGCGATAATGGGGAAGGTGCAAAGGAGGTGGGAATGATGGGCATTCACACTCATCTCTTCACACCCCTCTGTAGGAGACTGGTACATCAGTACACCATGACCTGTGCTAATGAGCCCACTCTGTCTCCTGTTTCCAGCTCCTCTTCCTGAAGCTCCTTTAAATGTCTAATAACTCCTAGGAGATGCTTTCTGCAAATTGTATCCAGATCATTTTAGTCTCCACTAAAAATGCTGGGTTCCAGTACAAGCAGAATGAATGAGTGTTCATCCCAGGTCTCCTTCGAAAGAGTTCTGCTTTGCAGTGCCTGTTCCACTCGTCCTTTTAAGTGCACTCAGAGTTGTCCGCCATGTGTGTTGATTTTCGTTGGAAAATGCAAATGGATGTCATGAATATTCAGGAATAGGAGTGATGATAAAATACTGAATCCATTAGCCCTTTGCTTCAGCTCATGTTGATCTCTTGCCTAGTGCTCTTTGCTGACTCATCTGATCCAGAAGGAAACCTTTAAACCTTGCCAACTTCCTCCAGGATCTGTACGCTCTGAAACCTATCTTCTCTGCACTTTAATCCTGCCTTCTAATGATACACCTTGCCTTCTCTTCTATGGACTTATCCCTGTCTTAGGATCTCTCCCCTTCCTCGGTCCCCACTATCCCCACTATAAAATGTTTTTCTGCTTTGAACTCTCCATGAGAAGCTTCTCATGGCTCTGACTTCCACTCAACATTGACTCTTTAGGCTTGCCTCTCCTTGCCCTTCTGCCTAAACTAGCATTGTCTCAGATATGGTTCCTTCCAATACCACCTTTGTGACATACAAATCTATCAGCTTATCCAAGTGTTTACTTGTAGATTGTATATATTCTGTGCCAGAATGGAACATACAGAAAGGCAAGGGCCATGTGTATCCGGCTCCTTATGTAAACCACATAGGGATCTAATTCAGAGAAGGCTTTGCTGCTGGGGCTAATACAGCAATTTACCATGCTAGTTCCTGGTTCATAGAGAGTTGGCTTCCAACTATAACCTCACATAACAGAAAGCACAAGGGAGCTCTGCAGAACCTTTCTTACAAGAACACCTTATTCACGATGACTCTGCCCTCATGGACTAATCAGCTATGGAAATCCCCCAATCTGCATACCATTGCAATGAGGGTTAGGTCTGAACTTCTGAATGGGTGTGGGTATGACACTAACTAAATAAAGGCGAGCCTTATCTCCAGTGGTAAATCACATACACACAATTTTGTGTAAGACACAAAATACCTATGCAGTCAAGAGGCAATTGTTGCTCAACATAAATGCTATTACCAAACCCTCTTTGACTTTCATATCTTCTTTTCTCTTCTTGATTGGCCCCTTTCTTCTTCAAGAATTTCCATTTTTATTTATAGTTTTACTCCTTCAACTCTCAAACTGATTAATATTATCTTATCAGAAAAACATGCCTCTATTCAGAGGTAGTTTTTATATGAACTCATACAACTCAAAGATTAATTATGAGTAGCCATTTTGCTTTTTATCTATCTATCTATCTATCTATCTATCTATCTATCTATCTATCTATCATTTGTGCAGAATAGAATAAGTAGTATAAGATAATGGGTGTGGGTATGACACCCATTGTATATTTTCAAATGCAAAGAATTATGCATTGACTGGCTTTATATAAAATTTTCTCTTTACATTTCCACAACTCTCAGGCTAAGTGATTACAGAAAGCATGTTTACAGGGCCACCTTCTGAGGTTACTTTTGGCCAAGTCAAGACTGTATCTTAGTATGTATCATCTTTTACACATACTTTGAGCAAAGTACTTCATGCCATTTTTACTTGGAAGACTGCAATTAGCTTTCTGCATTCATTCAAGCTGTAAGATCTCTAAGTCTGTCGCATAGACACATCTAAGGCAACTTGTCCTAATTTTTAAAAAAATGAAATTAACCAATTGATAACACAATTTTCTAAATCATTTACTTTTCATGTGTTGGGAGAGGAATTGAACTCAGAAGCTAGTTTTCCCGCTTCCTAGTATTTGTCTGTAGAAGTTATTCAAATTTGTCAAAACATTCCTGATGTTTTATTTACCAAGAATGATGCCACAGATATGAAATCTAAGAAATTATCTTTTCTTTAGATTCTGAAGTCTTTGAGTGTAAACATATGAATATGTCCCCAAGACTGTGACACAGACACAAACAGGGAGCTACAGGAGTGCAAACACAGCTTCCCTCAGACATGTATGTGTAAGCTTCATATGGGCAGTAACATAACCATTTCATGTCCAGAAAGTGATTCATACACACACACACACACACACACACACACACACACACACACACGGCAATCAATAAATATTTGATAAGTGAATGACTCTAAACTAGTTCACACTGTCAAGTAAGATTTTCTAGAAGGAGAAATTGTGAGGAATTTTACTTGAGTCATAATGACAGTGAAGGACAAGTGACCTACTCTGTCTAACCCCTAACTCTGCCCTGAATTCCCCAATGCTGGAGGAATCTTCAGGCTACTCCAAGTCATTGTGTTTGTATGATGTTGAAACATCCATGGATGTAACTTGGGGCTAAACGGTTCTATTTATATTTTTTAAAAATCAGAATTCTCTATGTTTTTGTGATCAGATCTAAGTTTGTTTTCTCTCAGGTATTGCTTTTCAAAGATCATTGTTCCAACTAATTGGGCAGAAGCAAATGGTTCTCTTGAAATAGAGCTGTCAAGTCTCCTTCAGACTGAGTAGTGTATAGAGAGTCACAGCAGAAGCCCTGGGGCTCTACTTAGAAGTCAAACATCCAAGGTGCCCATACTTTCTCAAGTGTATCTGTTAGTCAGTTGGGGTACAGGTTCAGCATGTTATGGTATCAGGTAGTTGAGCCTGTCTGTGAGATTTAAAGAACTCAAATGATCTTTGAGGTACGTTTATTAGATACTTGAACACTATCTCTCCGATTTAAGTAAATTGAGACTCAAAGGGCTAGTTGATCTTTTTAACGTTACAAAATTAATGAGTAGGGGAGCTGGACCTTAGCCTCAGAGTTCAATTCTATGCTTACTGCTCATATTCACAGCAAGTCAGTATCCACCCACAGAGTCACAGAAGATACAAAACCAAGCCAAAACACACTCTGGGGCAGTATCAGGCCTGAGAAAAGTTGATGTGGGAGATACACTTGTACCTGTGTGTGATGTACAGTTAGGAAAGGGTGTATTGCCTTTGCACTGCACAGTTAAATGACAGTGTGTGATGTACAGTTGGGAAAGGGTGTATTGCCTAACCAATTCTTCTAAATTTCCAGTATCTTATAAAATAAGTACTTTCCACTCACTAGCACCAAAGGGGTTCTGCTCACGGCAGTAGCCAGGACCTAGTCTGAGGAAGACTCTACCTCTGAAATGTTCCCCTTAGACAGGAAAAATAGCACAATCAGCTCATAGCTTCTGCTTTAGAATGTCATTTCACAACCACATTTTGGAGACTAAATGAAACCACAAGTCTTATCATCAGCATTCAGAGAAAGGCAAAGGATATCTGTAACCAGCATCAGTCTCCCCAGGTCTTCTCAGCATCTCCTGAGCTATAGGCTAAGGGCATCACCTCAGAGTCTGCCGCTGATGCCTTAAGTGCTGAGGCTGCTAGCACCGTGCTGCTGCCGGAGGATGCAGTCGGGCAGGGATATAGTCTTTGCCAGAGAAAACATGGAGGTTGCCCATAAGGGTTCTTTGTTTGCGCTGCACATTTAAATGACAGACTTGGAACAGTTCAAGGGAAATATCTATGAGGTACTCACATCCAGACACTAGTCCAGGCTCCATGAAGGCCTTATTCATGCTGCTCACCATTGGATGGTAGTGCTTATCAGAGACATGTCTGATGCTGAGACTAGATAATCTACTGCCAGTTACTTTGAAAGGCTTCTGCTAGCTCTTTAAATACTCACAGCGATCCACATGAAGAAGGTACCATTATCACTGCTACTTCATAGATGAAAAAGCTGAAGTAGAGAGGTTATATAACATTCTCGAGTTCATGGATGATTTCAGTGGGTAGAAATCAGTACCAAGGACCCCACATTTTAAACCTCATTGGGGTATAAGCAAAGACTATTGTGTGTATTAAGTGATCACTTTCATTTGTGAATTTGGTGGTAGGAGCAAGGTTAAAAGCATCTTATTGGCAATTCCTCAGAAGACATTGTCTCGCTATTGCAAACCCTATACTCTTAATTTACTAATAGTCACAGTTAGTCATCAGTCAATGGTAAAGCAGCAACCCAATTGAGCTCTTCAAAAACTCATTTTTATCACTTTCAATAAGCAAGGACCAGGGCAGCCAAGGCAAGTACAAGGGGATTCGCTGAGCCTGCAGGTGGAGAAGGCATAATCATGGCTCATCAGGCCCCAATGTCTCCCAGCAGCTGTGAAGTGCCTGGCTTCCTTCAGTGTGAAGGGTTCTGCTTTGACAAACACAGGATATCCTGTTAGGGCTGCCATTTAAGATGCCTGTATGTTGTCACATGAAGCTTTCTCAGTCCCTAAGAGAGCCTTCCTCATTTCTAGTCACTTTTATAGCCACTAACTCTCCCACTGTGTATTGCTCGTACATAGCTTAGCCTTTCTTAAAGTCTAGAAAGTCTGCCAGTGTGGAGCTTGCTACTTAAACTGGGGCTGCTTCTTGGAGCACCCTGATAATGTTAAAGCCCAGGGCTGACTCGCCACACTTATCACTGTTCAGTTTTAACATACACATTCTGGAACAAATTCCCTTCCTGAATTTTAGATTTCTTCTCTAAGACTTAAAAGAAATGCAACCATATCCCACCAAATCTGTTCCTCTTAATATCTGTTCCTGGAACAGTTCAGAAGAATGGGGCAGGCTTTCTTGTTCACTGACGTGTCACTAATCCAGGCTGTTGCGGCTCTCATACATGCTGGAGGTTCTGTGATTCATTGCCGAGGATTTCCTTATGCTGCACTTCTGCATGCCAGAGGCCACAAATACAATAGTTAACAGTAATATGCAGGTGATGTTGGCAAATAGAACAGGCCAGCTTCCAACTGTTGTGAAGTGGAAGGTCAAGGTTCTGTCTACAAGGGTTTGCTGCCCAAGAGCTGCAGCTGAGTGCTACTGTGTGGAAATGCAAGTGTAAAGCTGGTACAACTTAGGATTCTGGGGAGTTCCATACACTGAGGGTCCCTCAGAATGTTCTCACCGTGTTGAATATCCTGCAGGCCAGTTGATTAAAAGTCTGTAACTGTACTGCATAGGAATGTTGCAGATTAAGAACCAAAACTATCTTGGAGGCTTTTGACTTTCAGGTAAAGCCTTATAAATAAATAAGTTTAATATAGCACCAGCTTTACCTAACCAGAAGCTCAGAGAGCCATCAGAGAGCATCGAGTCTAGTGGTTCTCAACCTTCCTAATGCTATGACTCTTTAATATAGTTCCTCATGTTGTGTGACACCCAACCATAAATTACTTCATTGCTACTTCATAACTATAATTTTGCTAGTTATGAATCCTTATGTAAACATCTGTTATGCTGGATGTCTGATATGTGACTCCTGTAACAGGGGTCATTTGATCATTAAAGGGGTCTAAGCCCACAGGTTGAGAACTGCTCATCTAGACTCAAAGCAGAGCGTGCCCCCCCGCTTCACTGTGACCTCCTAGCTGATGTCTCTGCTAGTGCGTTCACTGCATGCACTGGTCTATAACCTCTACTCTGTGGTAGAGTTCATGCAGGCATTTCCACAGTGGTACATACAATTCAGGGTAGCCTGAAATTGGGGTCCAGGCACACAGTCACTAATATTAGGCTCAGAATAAATGGTCTATTATTCCTCTTGGAACAAGTGTTGTGTTTTGCACTGACATTTCAAAATTTAGTTTTTTTTAAATGTACAGTATTCAGATTTAAAACATTATCTCACATTTTGAGGTGTTTTGGAGAAAAGAGATTGCCAGCAGAAGTAAGATTCCTTTGAAAGATACAGAGTGGGGTGTGCACAAGGGGAACAGCAAGGAACGGGATTGGAAAGTTCCCTGGTTTTTACCTGTATGCAGTGTAATGCCACTCAAGGATCCAAGCCAGTATGGCAGAGTTAGGGTTCCATTGATACTTTAGTGGTAAGAAGGTGGGTCAGGAAGGAGAAAGTGGGTTGGGACAGGAGTGTGCCACCACTGGAGACACACTAGGATAACAGGGGTGGAGAAGTAGGGGAGAGCTTAAGTGTAGAGTAGGAGGACAGTAGACAGGATGGAGGGGTGGGGCCAGTGTGGTAGTGAGGAGAAGAAAGTGCTGAGGTTGTCAACCAGGCTTCTAAGCTGGCAAAGTGTGTGGATTGTGACTCAGTTGTTGACCGACACTGGAAGGACTGGCACAGGAGCAGGTGGGGTGGGCTGATGTTAAGCGAAAGGAAACCTGCTAAGCCCCCTGTTCTGTTCCTTTTATGAACCATATTGGTAGGCTGGAGACAACGTCTTGGGACCTATATGTGTAAAGATAATGCAGTCCCTGGGAAGGGTTGGGGGATGAGAAGCAACCTAAGAGCAGGCTGTGGAAATGGACCATTTCCAGGGGAGAGAAGAGATGCCCAGGGGACTGGTAAAGGCATATGATTCTGCATTCTATCACTGCATACCCTGAAAGACTTAAACACCACCCCCAGCCCAGCATGGGTTAAGACAGTGCAACCCTCACCCATGCTGGGCACTGATCCAGATAGGAAGGCTCACCCTCATGTGGCAGTCAATGACTCAATGAATCGACCGCTGCAAGAACTATGTGTGCATCTATAACGAGGTTCCCTAGGTAACATATACTCAACACAGTGAAGATCATTGGCATTTCCTGGGCCTGCTCGTTACTTGCTATGCAACTTTTCATCAAAGAGCTGCTGTAGTTAGACATTTTCTCCTATTTGGAAAAGGACACACAATGATTTTGGCTTTGACTCCATCAGCAGGCTTTCTCAGAGAGTCAGGAAGTTATTGACGCCCAAGTCAGCAGGACACATTGGAGAGAACAGAGATCCAGCTTCCTGTCACTGATAATGTCTTCTCTTAACCCTGCGGTCTGAAAGACAGTTTCTGTCATTATGGGACCAGAGTCCCTTGATTGGCTTTAGAACGTGGTGATCATAGACCCATAAATATTTTTTGAAACAATTTTGAAGAGAAATCCACCCACAGTTTGCTTATGTAATCCTATGGGTAATTATTTCACCAATAAATCTTTGAGGAGGAAAACCATGCTGTTACTTTGGGATGTAATATTTCCCATCTTATAGACTGAGTTGCCTTTCTAAGTAGAAAACATTTTTCTGGTGTCTCTTATTGGAAGGAGTTGCTGCTCAGAGTAACAGTACGGTTAAGGAGCGTGCCTGGGACCCATTGCAGGGCTGCCCTGATGAGAAGAGGATCGAGCTTCGATCAGAAATGGGTTTAATGTTACGCCTTTTCATTTCTTGATTTTCGTTGCAGGGACCGATTCTAGAATCTAATGCAGGCTGGGCAAGAGAGTTGCTTCCACCCTCTTTCTCTTGGTTTTACTTGGGGGCAGAGTGCCACTCAGTGTCTCAGACAGGTCATCCCACTGGAGGCTCCTGACTCTCTGGGATCGTGGACTCGCAGTGCAGGGCATGGTTGTAACTGCCTTGTTCCATCGTTCCCATGTAAGTAAGGAGGGCACTTTGGCTCTCCAAAATGGATTTGGTTGGCTGTACAAGTGTATGGTCCTTGCTCCCTGCTGCCTCCGAGAAGTACTTCCTATAGCTTATCAGACCGAAGGGCAAGTGGAGGTCAGAGTCAGGAAGGAGTTAAGAGTTAAGAGTCTTCAGCTTCCAATCGCTTTTGGAATGATTTTTGTGATTAGAAGAGATTTGCATAAGGGGAAATTATAAATTGCCACTTAAGATGATAAGCTACTGGTTACTCATAATTAATACGTAGTCATTTATAATTAATGACACAGTGTAATTAATATGTAATCAGTGCACAATGACTACTGTGTATTCATATATGGTGCGCTGGTGTCACTGTTCATGACTTGTCTTACTGTTTAGCTGATAACAAAGTGGCCAGGCAGAGCAAGAGACTGCCCCAAATTCCTAAGTAGGAAAAAAGGAGGAAGTTGGCCACTCACTGTTAGACCGCTTGCCCAGCTCCGCACTTAGACCTTCACCACTGACTGGAAACTGAGTCGCTTGTGAGCATGCGTGAAACTCTGATGGCAGTTCAGAAACAAGTTCTAACGTTCGCCCTACATGTTAGGAAAGCAAAACCTTAGCTTTCATTTTCCTTACATTTCCTCCCACAAATGGCATAGCGAATGTGTAATTAAACTGATATTTCTTCATAAATGTAAACGGGTCGAGCGAGCACAAGTAGTTTCCTTTTGTCTCTTCCTCTCTTTGGAACAATTATTTAATTAAACCAGCAGCTCCGTAAACCCCGCTAGCATTCTGAAGGGGCATTCTGGATAATGAACTCTTGTCTCTGTTTACAAAGTCCTCCCCATGCCTATCCCCTCCCCTCCCCTCCCCT
>CACVCL010030868.1:0-40786 GCA_902729485.2 Mus minutoides
CTCTATCTCTCTCTCTCTCTCTCTCTCTCTCTCTCTCTCTCTCTCTGTGTGTGTGTGTGTGTGTGTGTGTGTGTGTGTGTGTGTGTGTGTGTGTGTGGTATACAAGGGTCTCTTTCTGCCCAGGCTTTTCTTAAACTAACCATGTAGGTCAGGATGGCCTCTTCCTCCAGAATGTTATCATACCCAGTATTTATCACCATGTCTGTTTTTATGCCATGCTAGGGACTAAACACAGGTTTAATATGTGCTAGTCAATAATTACCAACTAAGCTACACTCCCAATTCAAAGATACGCATTTGCTCATCAAACTGTGGTACTTCTTGTAGATATAAACAAATCCTTGTATTACAATTATAACTTAAATAAAAATATATATCAATCCCATCATTCCAGAACCTTTCATCAATTCTCTATAAGTAATGATCTTACGCCTCGCTGTCCCACAGCACACATTGAAGATAACTATTGTTCTTTTTTTTTTTTTTTCTTATCCCTGTTTGCTTTCTCTACTTTTCAGAGATTCATTAGTGAAATAATTTGATGGTCCTTTGGCGGAGATTCCTTGTTTAATATTATATAATATGGCCTAGAATAAAGGACTTTATTCCAGTTACCATTCCTTGTGATTCTGTCATGGATATTGTGATATCCCCATCTTACTATGTGGAGACTTTTTTCTACTTTGTTTACTAAAAATAGAGTGGTTTGGAGTATTCTCGCCCAAACACTTGGAAACATAAAGATTGTTCTTGTGTTGGGAAGTCAGGTTCAATGGAATTGCCAGAGCAGAGACAACGTGCATGATTCTCTCTAGAGAATCAACTCTCTTCACCATCCAGTCGGTCAAATCAGTCTGTTAGTGCCAGAGTGTAAGAATTTCTGTTGACTTACAGTCTCACAGTACTTGGCAATGCATTTTTAAAGCTCTAATTCTTCTAAAAAGTTCTGAATTGCCTTTAATTAAAGCTTTATCTTCTAGTTTCTTAATGACTCAAGTCGTTGAATGCCCTTTCACATAGCCTTATTGGATATTTGGACACCCCCCCCTTTTTTTTCCCCAAAATACTTATTGTGACTTTGACTATTTAAAAATTTCCATTAAGAAAATCATAGCCATTTGTGTGTAACTGTTTACAATGTGACCATCACTGATACAAAGCATTGGAGATGATTTGAGGTCACTTCCTTATATACCCTTCCCCCAGGTAAAGAAATAAAATGGAGAAATCTTTGAGGATAGATTTATGGGGAAGGTCTGAAATCAGTGTCTATGACTTCTAGTTACAGTCTGCTGGTTAAAATTAATTTAGCTATCAGAGCATCATTAACTATAGAAAAATACTGTTGGTTGATGGGAAAGTAGAGAAGGGAAGACTTTAATAACTAATGACTCCATATAATTCCTCTTTAGAGATGGGTGCTAGAAACATTATCTCAGTGTCCTAATCAAGTCTTCCTTCCCCTGGCAACATGTACTCAGATCATGTCTCTAGTAGAACCTACACCTACAGCATTCCTTTTAAAGTTTGATCCTAAGTATATATTTTAGTGTCCTATACCTAACTTTTTGTCAAATTTATTTTATATAAGTCCGTGTTGTATTGATTTTTCAGTGTTTCATACAATTTCAGAGTTCAAAAAGACCACAGAGGTCATCTGTCCCAATACTTACCCAATGCATAAATCCCCTCCAGCTGGTTAAACTCATTTTTAATTCTAAAGCTGTTCTCAAAGCTTCTAGTCATTTCATCTGCAAACTTAATTAACGGAGACTCTATTCAATCTATTGACACATGAGGCCAGCTTAACAAAATTAATAAATACATAATTTGGCTGACTGCACATGAGGTGAAGGACGTGGGGTAATGCACATTACCTCTATATCAGTAGTTTCTACCATAATATTAACAAGCTCTATTAGATAATCCTAAATTCACTTTTCTATGAAAAAAATTAACAACCACATGCCCTTGAGGGATGAAAACTAAAATATTGTAAGTGAAAATATGCATAGTGAACGAATTAATACCTCACATGAACGACAGGAACAGTGAGACCCGTAATGTAAAATCTTCATGAGGGGTTCTTAAAAAATGTGTACAAGTTCTCCAAATAGCTGAGGTAACTCCATTTGGCCCATCTTCTGCTGTGCATCCCATACAAACTGCATATGACAAGCATTATGCATGCTCAGGTACTTCTCACCCATTTGACTCTTACACTTGGCTCAGGTTCAAGTTTCAGTGAGGAGATAAAAAAAAGCATATGTTATGTAAAATTTAAAATTTAAATATAGTAACAAATATACCGTTGAAAATATCTGGTCCTTATTCATTAGTAAAATGAGTGAATTTCTCTTGTTGAGTGTGTTCTTTTGTCTTTACCACTATGGCAGTTTAATAGGTTGCGCCATATCTACTGAAGATTAGCTGGTGATCAATTGTACATGAAAACTTATTTCTCAAGAGAGGAAACAATAAGAACCTCATCATAATTAATTACTTTTGTTGCAAGTTATCTTTCCTCATTATGAATTCTAATTATGATTAAAAACTCACCAGCTTCTAAAGTTTGTGTTGTTTAAGTGAGTTTCATTGGCCTCCAATACAGCATTTGCAGAAGCAGAACATTTAACTTCCTTTAATTAGCTGAATAAAAAAAGTTGGCAAGGTCAACATTCGCTTATAAAACTTGAAGTTGATTTAAAATATTAGTTTGATTCTTAATATTTTAAGCTTAGCTTATAAATATCTGATTGTATATTAACAAAAACATTCATTTGTATGCAAATTTTGTTTAGCATTTGATCCCTGTTTTTGACATACTTGATAAATTAAATGCCTTAAAATATATTTCACTGAAGTCAAGTTTACTCTGTATATGTTTAACTTACCAAAATGGCAAACCAAGTATATTTTATGGAGTTTGAAACACTCTGCAAATGAATGTTTTTAGGGCTATCTTCTTTTATTTATTTTTTATTATTAAATATTTTATTTATTTACATTTCAAATGTTATCTTCTTCCCCAATTTCTCCCCTCCAGAAGTCCCCTATCCCATCCTTCTTCATCCTGCTTCTGTGAGGGTTTGCCTCCACCCACCCACCCACACCTGCTTTCCCACCATCCTGCCTTCCCACCCTCCCATTTCCCTATGCCTGGAGCATTGATCCTTCAAGAAACCAAGAGCCTTTTCTCCCATTGATATAGGGCTATCTTCTTAAGTGAATATTCTATTAACTGTGAACTACTATAACACATTTTTTTTTTTTAGAAAAAGATAATTTACAAAGAAGACTAGTTGATTTTGATGTTTTACATCTTCATAATTTTTTTCTGGTCCATATATAGCACAGGCTACCTTATAACTCACTATATAGCCAGAGATAACCTTGAATTCCTAATTTTTCCATTGATATTATAGGCATGAACTGTCACATCTGGTTCATGCAATGCAATGGTCAAAACAAGGACTTCCCCCCCAGGGTTTGGTACTTGTAGAGTAATTTTAATCCAGCAACATGGCTATACTGATCTCATCTAGAGACATTTGTGATCTAGCTGGAATACAAACACGCTCTTACTACAAGCCTTTAATCTCAAACAATGATGTGTAACTGAGAGCCAGAAAAAATGACAAATCAAAGAAAATGTTGACAGGTTGAGTCAGAAATAGGATATGCCAAATCCTCAGGAGAAAGGGTATTTAAGAGCTATTGTAGAAAATGTTAATCCTAATCTGGAATTTCTACCCCACTTTCATCATTATGTTCCTGAATAAAAGTCATGCAACACTTATATTTACAACAAGCCTTAATCAGCACTAGAGCTGGGCAGATATCTGCCCTCTGTGACATTAGAATCTACTTTCCTAATCATAACCCTGAATGATTGATCACTATGTTTCATCTTGGTTGCTCTTAACTCCAATTGACAAACCCTCAGACCACATTTTTATGGCTCACCTAACTAACCCATGGCAGCTTTTCTTTCCTCCTGCACCTTCTCCTCCTCCTTGTGTTTCTCCTTTGACACCAAGCCTGGGAATCCTAAATCCCACCTCTGCCCAGCTATTGGCCATCCACATCTTTATTACCAATTGGAAATAACTTAGGGGCAAGGTCACTCAGGTCTACATGCAGACTCCAGGTCTTGGGGGGCTGACCGCACTACAATACAAAGCAAAGCCCAACCTCAACAAAGAGCAGTGCAGGAAGAGTAAAGGGGTTCAGTGTGTAGAGAGGTGGCTTAGTTGGGAGGCAGTGCAGTTAGTTCATGGCAGTTGAGCTCGTTCCTAAGTTCATGCAATTCTGTACAGGTCAGCAGGAGCAGTTGGAGCCAGAGAATAAGAAGGAGCCAGAAGATTAGAATAAATAATCAGAGTTCGTTTGTGACCAACAGACAAACTAATGAGAAGAGCAAATTAATGAGAAGCTGAGAGAAGCCAAATTGAATCAGTGAACTTGGAGAGTATTTTGATCCAGAATAGTTGAGTTGAATCAGCCAGCCAGAGTTCAGAAAGAACTGGAAAGGGTGAGCTTATGCAGCAGTAAGCCTCCAAGTTAACAATTACATCACTTGGATAAAAGTTACTTTTACAGCTATTCTAGAGGCAGAAGCAGGTGAATCTCTGTCAGAAGGAGGCTATTCTAGTCTACTGGTGAGTTCTAAGCCAACAAAGGCTATATAGAGAGATACTGTTTCAAAAACAAAGTAAAATAAACAAATTGAAACTAAATGTTCCGCAAATGGATTCTTTTAGGTATAGAAAAATACATTAGGGATTAGCCACATTAACTTATCTTCTTGTGGATTTAGGTTTGATTCCAAGCACCCATATGACAGCCATTCCTCCTTGTAGAGCTTCTCTTTAACCACATCCCTTTGCATTTCTCTAGTTTCTATGGTTACTCTCTAATATATGCTCGTGTCTATATAATCAGTGTTAAGAACGGGAGTGTTTGTCTTTCTGAGTGTGTGTTAACACACTCAGCATATAGGAAGTTTTACTTCCATCTGATTGCCTGCAATTTTCAGGATTTCATTTTCTTTACAGCTGAGTAGAATTACATTGTATATATGTACCACATTTTCGTTTATCCATTCATGAGTTGGATGATGTTTATGCTGTTTGCCTTTCCTAGTGATAGGGACTAGGATAGCAAAGAACATGCTGAGCAAGCATGTGTGGAATATGATGTTCAGGGAGTCCTTTGGGTGTGCACTAATCTGTGATATAACTGTGTCATAATATAGATTTAATTTTAGATATTTTTTGTATAATTTCCAAAGTGGCCTCACCAGTTTACAAACCACCAATATTTGTTGTCAGTTGTTTTCTTGATCTTAGGCATTCAGACTGGGATAAGATGAAATCTCAAAGCTGTTTTGATTTGCATTTTCCTAATGGCTAAGGATGTTGAACACTCTCTGAGATATTCCTTAATCATTTTTAGATTTTCTTCTGAGAACAGTCTGTTAAGATGTATAGCCTATTTTTAAAATTGGTTGTTTGTTTATGTATATATATATATATATATATATATATATATATATATATATATATATATATATATATTAGGTTTAAATGTAGTCTGGATACTAATTCTGTATTATATGTAAGATGTATAACTGCCAAAGATTTTCTTCCACTCTTCCTAATTCATGCTAAGAACTGAGAAATGAATTAGTCTATGTGTATAAAGTAAGTCACTAGGAGTAATTCAAATATTATGCCCATTGAGGAAAATAATAAGCTCTTTCTTTTTTTTTTTTTTATTTTTCTGAGACAGGGTTTCTCTGCATAGTCCTGGCTGTCTTGGACCTCACTTTGTAGACCAGGCTGGCCACAAACTCAGAAATTCGCCTGCCTCTACCTCCCAAGTGCTGGGATTAAAGGTGTGCACCACCATGCCCGGCTAATAATAAGTTCTTGCATAGGATCTATGACCTATCTAGCTAGAGCTTCTTGGCTGTTTACCAATGCCTAGTATAAGTTCTATCTCAGACCTTAGATTCAATCAGAAGAATACCTCAGTAACATTTATGCCATTATTGCAAATGTGGGCAGATCTTGTTAGGCTAGTCATTGAGTTAACTTTCACAGTTCTCATCTGGATGAGACTGGTGCTTATACTCCTCTGGTAGCACACTCAGCACCTTCCATCACTACAACAGCTATTCAGTGGCATGAAGCCTCCGGTTAGGTTCCAGGGTTCCTCCTTATTCTGTAACATAAGACTATGAAAGACGTCTTCAGTAACAAGGTTTTACTGGTGAGTTTTGGAGGATAACCAAGAGTGCCAACAATAACCTTTTATATTTAGGGTCTATGGAATAACCAACAACAACAACTAAGGTTCTGGTACTGAGTTTTTTATTTGCTAATCTGTGGTTCCTACTCGAAGTATTACCCCCTGTTTATAGGGTAACTTCATTTTAACTCTTTTTGTATATGTGTATGTATATATTTAAAGAAGCAACTACAGTAGTAGGTGTCCATTTTTTAAAGGCCTTTAATGCTGGTTACCCCTCATAATATTCCCTCCTTTGACCCAGATCTCCCAACCTCCAACCAATTCAATCCTTCCTACTTGGCCTTTTATGTCAGTATGTCAAGTAGTCTTCAATTGAATGCTAAGTACCATACAGAAACTATGAGATATACTATTTGAGTTTTCTGAAGATGTCATCTTTCTGCAGTGGGAGCTTTGTCTTGCCTCTGAGAAGACTTAGAAGCAATGGTTTTACCTACAGTAGGTTGACTCTCCTCATTTATGTGTTTTATGGATATGTGCTTTATCTGCATGTGAGCCTGCACATCGGAAGAGGACACCAAATTCATTACAGATGATGTAACCCATGATGTGGTTGCTGGGAATTGAGCTCAGGATGTCTAGACAAGCATATCAGTCTATGCTCTTGATGACTGAGCCTTGACTCCAGACTTTTTGAGCTTAGATTCCCAGAGATCTTCTGGTGTGGCCTTTCAAGTATCTTGGTTGAAAACTTGGAGATCTTGTAATGCTTCCTTGTCTTGGATAGGCTGTGATAATATTTTTCTTCCTCTGTTGCTCCTTGAAACTGCTAACTTTTATTCAGTAGTTCATGTAGCACTAATGAACTAGCAAATACTGCAAGGACAAAAGATGTACTATTATCACATTTACTCTTCTATGTTTTACTTTGATATTTGACTATAGGTTTGCTTATCCACAAACTTACTATACATATATACATACATACATACATACATACATACATACATACATACATACATACAGATAGACAGACAGACAATCAGACAGACATGTGTGTATGTGCATGTGTGTGCATGTATGCATGCCATCTTGTTAAGTTATTATATGATAAAGAAGTTGGTTCCATAGAAACTAGCTCATTATAGGCAGAATTAAAAGTAAAACTCTTTTCACTCATAAAACCTTTCAAGGAATATTTATATAAGACAATCAACATGAGTATTCAATAGANTTGGTATATTTACACAATGGAGTACTACTCAGCTATTAAAAACAATAAATATATGAAATTCCTAGGCAAATGGATGGATCTGGAGGCCATCATCCTGAGTGAAATAACCCATTCACAAAAGAACTCACATAACATGTACTCACTGATATGTTGATATTAGCCCAGAAACCTAGACTACCCAAGATACAATTTACTAAACACATGATACTCAAGAAGAAGGAAGAGCAAAATGTGGACACGTCACCCCTTCCTAGAATTAAGAACAAAGCACACATTGAAGGAGTTACAGAGATCATGTATGAAGCTGAATCCAAAGGATGGACCCAATGACTGCAGCTGCCACGGATCCATCCCACAATCAGCCACCAAAGATAGACACTATAGCATATGCCAGCAAGACAGTGCTAAAAAGGCCCGGATATAGCTGTCTCGGGGGTAACTATACCAATGCCTGGCAAACATGGAGGTGGAAGCTCACAGTCAACTATTAGATGGAACACGGGGTTCCCAAGGAAGGAGCTAGAGAAAGTACCCAAGGAGCTGAAGGAGTCTTCAACCCTCTAGGTGGAAGAATAACCATGAACTAACTAGTACCCCCTGAGCTCATGTCTCTAGCTGCATATATAGAAGAGGATGGCCTAGTTGGCCATCAGTGGGAAGAGAGGCCCCTTGGTCATGCAGAATTTATATGCCCCAATACAGGAGAACACCAGGGTCAAGATGTGGGAGCGGGTGGGTAGGGGAGCAGGGCCGGGAGGGGGGAGGGTATAGGGAACTTTCTGGATAACACTTGAAATGTAAAAGAAGAGAATATCTAATAAAAGTTGGAAGAAAAAATAACAATATTAATGAGCAAGAAAGTAAAGCTCACGGCTAGAGTGTTTGTTTAACATGAGTGAGATCCTTAACAGTATATACACACAAAATGCCAGTGTTTAATAACATAGAAGTACATGAAATATGAATGTATATAGAGTACCATTTTGTAGTTTTTCTAAATTAAATGAGACATCTCAAATCTTTTGTATGTACATTTCTTCCCTCTCTAAGGGACATAGCTATTGCTCTTTTGATGATAAACTGCTGTGATCACTCATAGGAGACTATCCCTCAAGAGATAGGGACCATTAACAACTCTCTGTGGAGTGAAGGAGAAGAATTTGAAGATGTCATCAGGCTTCCAGGGCAGTCCCATAAAGTCCTTTTCTCTGGGAACATCCAGCTGTCACTGGAAAATAGGTGAACACTCATTTGGAATAAGGCCTTTTGGTGATACAAGGGGGTGGGTCTTTTACACAATGTGGCTGCCTGAAAAATTACCAGCGAACTCCCAAGTGTTTTTGATAATCTGTGAATTGTCTATGCTCCCAGCTAACCTCCAGTAAGCCCATTTGTTTACCAACTGGACTTGGACAGAATCTTTTATTTGGTTTATTGTTATCAAGAGCACATAAACATTTCTTTATGTATCCCAGGAAATGTCTGGCAACATCAAAATATTAGAAAAGAAAGAGAGCTCTTGTGTGTATCATATGATGAATAAGATTGTTTCAATTTAGTCGTATTTGTGGAGCTATTAGACATGCCACAATATTTACCAGCTCAGAAACTAAAATGTATATGCTGGTATAAAAGCTCTGTATTTTGAAGCACATTCAAACATGTATAATGTGTAGTTAAGCATACAAGTAACAAAAGAACACATGTAAGACCAAAAGCTCACTTGAATCATGTTTATAAATGAGAATAATTAATGACTAAATATGGCACATTACACAAATACTTCAATGTTGTGCCCAGAAGGTAGACTCCATCTTTAGCCTCCTACATTCTCTCTGTTCCCTCCTCTGTGATTGTCTTCCAGCCTTAGTGGGGATAGAATAAATAACCGAGTAGTATAAATATCTCATTTAGGGCTAAGCACTTAACTGTTACCTTTTTCACTACCTTACCATTTAAGTAAAAAATAAAATATCATGTTTCCATACAGGAACCAAGAAAGTAATGGTATAATTAATACATAGCCATGGGTGAGTCTGTGATGAATATTTGCTGAAGCTAGGGTAGCACCACTGATATACCAAATCGTTAGTTTAAAAAAAATCTATATAGAAAACTAACTATGTAAATTCCCTACAGAACTTGGAAAAGATTTAAACACATTTAAGAAACTTTTATGACACACAGTGTCTTTTAGTCTACGGTGTTTACAGGATGCTGTTAGCTGAGCTGAATGCCCTTCTTGGAGGGGACAAGGTCTGGGTCATCCTGTGAGTCACCATTCTTTCCTCTAGCCACTGAGACACCTGGCAAGAATGAGAACCCAGTGCAGTAGCAGGAGATGTAAACATATATTTCCTTCTGACAGCAGCATTGGGTTATTTTCCTCTCTGGTCTGTCTTAAGGCAGCCACTTCAACCTGCTCAGGATCATCTCCAGTGGTTCTGTGACCTTGTCCCTCTTTTGAAGGGGACTAAGAAATTTCAGAACGATACCAGAAGTATAGGGCACATTAGCTGAAAGGCTTTATAATAGGAGAGGTGTTATGCAATTACACATGACATAGACGGGTATTAACATTTTAAGCAAAGCATACTATTTCTATGTGAGGATCAAGTAGAGAAGGAAGGATGCTCATTTATAAGCCTCTTTTTTTTTTTTAATGCAAAGCACATTTAAAGAGGCAGGAGCTCATTTTAAGTTCTAAGAAGATCAATAAATCACTATAGTTTTTAAATACCGAAGGAAAGAGAAGTTTGCCTCTAAGTGCTTCAAATCCCAGCAGTGTTTTTAATGAACCAAGTTTGTTTTTTTAATCAATATTTAAGCTACTGAGGTTTTTGTTGTTGTTGTTGTTATTGTTGTTGTTGCTTTTAAATTTCTGAGCTTTCAAAGAGATAATAGCACATGGCATGCCGAAAAAATGAACTGACTTTTATGCCACGAATCAATAGGAAGCATCGTTCGGCTAAGTATGACTGGTGAAAGCGAGAGCACAAGCCACTTTCCATCTTATAAAATCGTCACTGTTATAGGCATTCTCTGATGTGGACACTAGCCACCTAGCCGCTGAGCCCCCAGCTTGCTGCTGTTTGCGGAAACCTTTCCTGGCTAATGCAAGAGGAATGCAATATATTTCACTGCCTTTAAACCTGTCTATAGTTGTTAATCTCTTTTACTCATAGACCATCTTTTTACTGTGTACAAAGAGCTTTGGCCTCCCATTATATTATTTAAATCTCATAACAGTTCTGACGGGCAAACACAATGTTGTTGTTAATCTTTAATTTATTGCGTCTCTGTGTGTGGTGCATGTACATATGTGTATGTAGGTGTGTACACCCATGGGTATGCAGGTAGGGGGCTGAAGTCTTCCTCTCTCTCCCTTATTTCTATCTCATTTTTACTGCTATCATTTCTACTTATATGAAACAAGGTTTCTGAGTAAATCAAATACAATAATTCTGAGTAAATCAAATACAAATACTACAATAAGTATTATTGATAATAATCAAGAAAAAAATGACTAAATATTGGCTATGATGTCTGAGGCTAAGATTTTACTTTTTACTTTTCTATATTTTTATTAACTTTGGAATAATTGCTTCGTATTTTGTCCCTAAAGAGATTGCTTTAGATCAACATTGTTCTTTAGAGATCAGTTGTTTAAGGATATGCACAGTTGTGGTGAAGCATGCTGTTAAGGAAATTTAGAGGCATAACATGAGTTGAACATGCAGGGTCTCTGATTTCTTAGGTGAGAAATGAATTGCTTTGTCTGGCTGTAGTATCACTTTGTTAGATGTCTATATAGTTATCATTCTTTTTCTTGAACCATTATCCATGGACACAATTGTCTTCTAATCTCTGGCTTATGGGGAATACAATTTTATAAAGGAACAAAGAAGCCAGTCCCCTTCTCCCCTCATAGAACCACACTAAGACTTCTGTGAAGTTGCTTGATTTTGAGTTTAAGGTAGTTTATATTACTTTGTACCAGAACCTTTCAGCAGTAAGGCAATTATTCTTATAAAATTTCAGTAAACTGCAGCTTTTTTTTTCTTCCTGACTCCCAAAGCCCTATTTTAACAATGATTAAGAGCAACAAATTTCAGCTTTTGCCTTGTCCAAGGCAAATGTAGAAGACTATTTCTTTCTTGGCATAGGACCTTCACCTTGCCAGAATATTTTATTCTCTTCTTGGGAATCTAGTTTCAGAAAGCAACAGTAAACTCTATTCTGTGGAATACTCAGCCAATTCTCAGGTGTGATCTTTCGGTTGTCAAAGGTGAAGCCTGTACCATTCCCATTTTAAGTGAGAAAATGCTTTTACTGACCTGGTGAAATATATCACTGAAGACCACCTATTACATCAAGACTAAGGGCTAGAAATGGGGGATATAAATACAATTCAAGAAAATCAGAACTTTGACCTTCTAGTCTCAGAACTCTCGGGATGTGGAGAGGCAAAAATAAATGTCTGAATCTCCAACTTCTAATCCAAGAGGTCATATTCATGGTATGCTTTATCTGAAGTATCTCTATGTGAGTTGTTTGTTTGATTATATTTTATTGATTGATCTTTTTAAAGATATGTCTCATATAAGCCATGCTAGGCCTCTAAGTCATGACTTAACTGAGGATGACCTTAAATCCTTAATCCTGCTTCTACCTCCCCCATGAATTTCAGGCACATGCTGCCGTGCCTTGTTTATAGAGGATGGAACAAAGGGTTTCAGACATGTTAATGAATGTTCCAAGAGCTACATGTCCAGCCCTGAAAGATCTGTCTTTTGAGACTGACTCCTCTAGTCATTATATATGCTTTAAATGGGATTTGGCTATCATCCTTTGCCCTAATAGGACTATTTAATCTGACACATACATATGTTCATTTGGTTTAGGATGGTGCCGCCAAACATTTCTCCAAAGAGATGGTGACATTGGCTTGTTGACAGTAGCTGCTGGAGTCATGATAAGAAAGCTTCCCAGGGCCATAGAGACTCATTGGCAGAGTGCTGAACCATATCAGTGACATCTGCCATGTGTACTACAGCGGTGTTAAACCACTCCACTTTCCCTTTCTATTAAACACAACTAAGTCAAATGCGTACCTTCAGGAAAGGAAGATAAACCAGCTTTTTCAGCTGCTTTGTAAGAGCCAACCTTAATAAATAAACTATAGATGAACATTTTATTCTAATGGCAAAGATATAACAGTTCATGTGTTAATAAAGAAAAATAAGACAAAACCCTAGGTCAGTCTCAGTGTGAGCTGAACACAGGTTTACAGTTCTCCATGATTTTGTCTCTTGGTAGGTAAAATTGGATGGCACATTTCTTTCCTTAGAAGATAAAGAAGGTTATTTGCAACCTTAGGCTCCAAGGCAAGCACTTGACTATGTGTTAGATTTCATTATCAACAGAAATTACCAGCATAGTAAGGGAAGCATATTTTTTTCTCAAAGCCCATCTTTATAATCCTTCTTATCTTTGATCAAAATAATAACAAAGAACACCTATATAATGAAAAGCTTAGTCACTAGAGCTCTTTGTATAAACTGGATCAGAAACTGTGAGAAGTCTAGAGTATGTTGTTATTTCAGAAAGTGCAGCATGATGAACACACACACAAAACGCATTAGAGACATGTCACAGTGACTCATGTGCCAACCATAAGTGCTCCTAAATGTCATTAGTAGATCAAATAGATCAAGTATGATATGAGATTTATTTTTACCCAAAATAATAACATTTATGACTGTAAGTCCATATTGATATGAATGAATAGATGAATAAATGGAGAGGGATGGACACATTCTTCATTATAAAAAAGAAATGGATGGGCATGCTGTACCCTCAAAGATATGAAGCAAGCAAATGATCTCAGGCCTGTGAGTACCAATGAAGACATCTGTTGTTTTATAACATGGCAGTGTGGTGCAGCTGGAGGAAGCCCCTCAGTGACCCTGCCAAGGTGCTGCCCCTGAGGGATCAGCCGTGTACTAGATAGACCTAGTATAAAAGGAAGTTCACTGGTGGAAGGGAGCCAAGGAGCAGAGCTGGGATCTGGAAATAGGTAGATCCTGAGAAAGGGGGACAGAGAAGGACAGAAAAAGAGAGGAGAGAGGAAGAGAGAAAGAAGGGAAGTGACCAGCTAGGGGGCATGGCAAAGAGAGAGAGATAGGGGGTGGAAGTGCAAAGTAAATGTAGAGAAAGAGGGGAGAAGAGAGGAGAGAGGGAGAGATGAACAGCCCTTTCCTATACCTGATCCAGGCTCTTACCTGGTTGTTGCTATGTAACTGTTGGGTGGAGTCTAGAGGCATTACTAACAGTATCCTTCCAAACTGAACTAGAAAGAGGGGGAAGGGAGTGAGTGATTACATAGTCAGGACAAATAACACCTCAGCCTGATCAAGTTCAGCTGAGGATATGGAGCTCTGAGATAGGAGGATAGACATCATCTTTTAAAAGCAAAAGATTTGGGTTACTTCTTTTCTCCCAAAACTATAATAGCAATCTCATGAGAACAGACATCAGACCAGTCACATTGGAAAAAAAAATAAAAAAATAAAAAAACTTGTCAGAACTCTTCGAAATCACCAAGATCATTATAGACTAAGTCTGAAAAGCTGTCAGAGCAAAGAGGGACCTGAAGAGACATGGTGAGTGCATGGACTGTGGTGGGCTTTATACATCCTGGAACAGAAAATGATCTTTAAGAAAAAGCAGAAGGAATTGAGGCAACTTTGGGCTTCAGTTGATAATAAATATACCACTATTAGTTCACTAATTAGAAAAGAGTATCTTATTAATGAAATGTAGTCATAGGGAAATGGGAAATTTTATGGGCATTCTGTGACTTGGAACTGATCAAATATACAAACTGATTCGAAGTGGTAGTAATCAGAAGAACGCTTTACCATTAGTATTTGAGATCATTCTTCACTACAGATTACTTCTCAGATGGTGAGCTCTATGCTATTTATGAAGCCTTAGAACAATAATTCTCAACCTATGGATTGTGATCCCTTTGAGGGGTCAAAGACCCTTTCACAGGACTAGCCTAAGACCATTGGAAATATTGGATGTTTACTTTACAATTGATAACAGTAGCAAAATTACTGTTGTGAAGTAGCAATGAAATAATTTTATGGGTTGTTTCACCACAACCCGAGGAATTATACTAAAGGCTCGCAGCATTAGGAAGGTTGAGAACCACTATATAGAAGCATGCCAGTCAGAGCCAAATGTGAAAACCTTCCATTCTTGACTTCCACATACAGACAAGAATTTACTTCCTTTGCTTGCAGATTAGGGAAAGACTAGAAAGAGGACAGTTGCTTTCACCTTTAGGACAGGCAGAAATTAGTAGTAACATTAGTCAGATATTTAAAATTGAAATAATTTAAGGCAAGGGTAATGGGCCTTATTAATTTCTCTTAAGGAATGGCCTCAGTACAATCAGGAGAGAAGCAATAGTGAGACCTTTGCTTAGCAATGAGCAGAACAGAGTAAGAAAACACATATAAATGATACCATAGGACACTCACACCGAAATAATGAAGTCTACCCAGTATGTGATCAGGTCTTCTCCTCTCTATCACTAAATCCCGGCGTTCATAGGCTGAACTATGTGAACGTTTGGCTCACAGTTTCTGGAATTGTTTGGGAAGAGTTAGGAGGTATTGGCTTTGTTGGTGGTAAGCTTCCAGGCTTCAAAATTCCACCCATTCCCAGTTATTTCTCTCTGTCTCTCTGTCTCTGCTACCTGTTCGTTGAACACCTTCAATATCTCAGCTACTACTCTAGTGCCATCCCTGTCTTTCTGCTGCCACGTTCCCTGTCATAAGGGTCCAGGACTCACCCTGTGAAATTGTAAGCCAATAAACTCTTCTCTAGTTGTCCTAGTCCTGGTGTATTAGCACAGCAATAGTAAAGTAACTAACACACCACCTAAGTGCTTCAGTGAAGGACTGCAGCTACCTTATCACAGCCCAGAAAGGATGAGAATGACAATGATGTTTGAAGTAGCAACCCTGCCCCCTTGAACCCTTGCATGTGGTTGGCTTTCCTGGACAGTAAGGCAAAGCAAGACAGCTCACCACATTGTAAGTTTGACTCTCCATCCTCTCTTGATTATCAGTGATCTCTTAAGGGTCGGAGAAGAGGAGGTCTCTCAGTTTATACTCCTCTCAGAGGAAAGGTAGAATCCTGCTGCCCTTTATTAAACACCTCAGGCAGATCCTGGCTCTTCTAAACTGCAGCATGTCTCCACCACTGGGACAGTAAAAGTAAGCTGGTTATGAAGGAAACAGCACGGAGCCTACTATGTATGCTCAAGGACAACACATCCTTGGAACTGTGAGCAGCCAGCCACCAGCACAGCGGGGTGTTCAATCAGTGACCTAGCCCAGCAGTGGTGCCTGAGATCTTGGCACGGAGGGTAGAAGGCAGACAAAGAGATATTGATGCTAAACTTTTCAACAAATTGTTGAATCTCCTCTCTCTTTTCCTTAGAGGCCTAGGTGGCCATTTTGTGTTTTGTTCTTTTAGGTTGCAAAGAAAGACTATTTCATGGAAGACAGTATTAGAAAAGGGAAGCTGGAAATGGAAAAGCCAGGAAATGTCTTTTAGCAAGGGCTTCTGCACACTAGACCATCACCTAGAAGGTGGAGTGTTGCTCTAGGAAAGTCACTGCTGCCCGAGGACCTGGGGTTTTAGCTTTAGCATTCTATACTGTGGGCTACTTTTGTGTTCTCTGTCCCTTTCTATGGCTCTTGCAAACAACAAGTTCTTGTTTACTGCCCATCGGTCGCGTGTACCATTTACCTTGCTTCCGTTATCTCGTCTTTTTTACCACTATTATCAGAAATTCTCTGTCTGACTCGGTTACACAGTTAATCATCCTCTTCTGTAGCTGTGTCGGTGGATACAGTCTGCAACTGTGGGAAACCGAACAGTAAAGGCTAGTTATACAGAATGCTGCAAAAGTGGAATATTAGGTTGATTGCAGTCTCCATGAGAAGTATATAGATATAGTTGGGGATAAGAAGGAGCCTTTTAGGTGTCATCATCTCCAGTGAAGGGAGAAGGCACAGCGTACTTATCACGATATCTAAAAGAGATTTCTGATACTATACAAGCAAGCTGGCCAGCCACATGCCCTTAGAAATAATGATAGGAAATAGACTGGAAGACTGATATATTCCTAATAAATATTGCCAGAAAGAACCTCAGGGCAATATTCTCCCTGTTCCTCCACAGGAGTTGTGTCTACTCGTTAATTGCATCTTTGTTTGTTTGTTTGTTTTAATCTAAGTTCTTGTTTATCACTATAATACCTGACTCATCGCCATCAACTCCTCATGTTCAGGTCTTCGGCAAGATGCTTAGCCTTGCAAAAGTAATACTGTAGCTTCTTATCATCTTGATTTGCTAATTATTATTACCAGCATTGGGGGGATGGCAAAATTTTTCTTTCATGTCTTTCTGTACAAGTTTGATTGCTTCTGGCTGAATGTGTGACTAATGTTATTTGGTTTGCTCTATTGGGTTTATTGATGTTTTAATTAAAAATACAGGAATAACAAAATAACAATTGCCACTCCATTGCGTCATCATAGATATTGAGATTATTTTAAAGTATATGATAGAAATATATTGTCTAAAGAAGTTCCTTTAGATATAGACTGCTTTTCATTATAGCTTATGGTAAAAAAAAAAGTCTTAAATTTTGAAAGAGTTTGTAAAAGGATAGACATTGTAATTCTCCACTGATTCTAACACATGCTTTATAAAATAAAACATCAAATGTGATAACAAATGGGATGGTTATAAAATTTTATAGTTTTTTTTTTAAGGTTTGATGGGTCAGTTGATTTTCTTTGTGTGTGCCTGCACATGTGCAATGGTGTGTGTGTGTGTGTGTGTGTGTGTGTGTGCATCTATGTGACCTTGGTTAAAGGACAGGCTGCAGCATGTGGATTTCTTTAGGTGACATCCATTGTAATAGATCATTGGTTTCAGTAGTATAATTTTGAAAATAGGTATTTACAGCAGTACTAGTAATGTGGTTCTGAGCATAAAAAGGGTATTTGAAAAGTCTTAATGGATGTGTTCTGTGCTTTGACTAGACAGAATATTTAAGTGCAGTCGATTTAAATGGATGAGCTACTTGAATGCTAAGTTTCCAGGGAAGCTGTTCTAACTAGCTCCTTATTATCACTGACAGCTAATCTTTACCTCATATCCCTAAGCACTTGGCTAGGAATAGAAATTATTCCAGAGGTCCATATGACCTCTGGTTCTAAAATAGGAACAAGGCCCAGATGCTTCCATATGCACTTGGTGGTCCTATCTACGCCATCCACTTTTTTCCCAGGGCCAGAACTGCACACTTTGTCCTTCAGGGTTTTAATGGCTTCCCAGCTGTGCTACCCAAGTTATTTCCAATGGAATTTTTAAAATGTCCTTCAGAATATACTTACTTACTGATCACATAACCTTATATATGTACAAGAATCAGCTAGAGTTGTGTGTGTGTATATGTGTGTGTGTGTGTGTGTGTGTGTGTGTGTGTGTGTTTGTGAGTGTGTGGGGGCCTTCTGTGCTGATGCCTGTAGAGACCAAAGGAAGACAGTGGGAGTCCTTTATTGTACTCTGTGTTATTCATCTGATTCAGGGTCTCTCACTGAGTATGAAGCACACTGTATTTCTGCTAGCCTGGCAGGAAATAATTCTCACTGTCTTACTGTGTCTATGCCCTCTGTGAATGTACACAGCCACGCTTAAATTTTTATATGGCTTCTGAGGGTCTGAGTTCAGAATCTCATGCTTTCAATTACACATGGAACCATCTCTCCTGCCCAACTACAGAGTTTTTGAAACATAATATTCACTAACTTCTAGAAATTCTTTTTTGTGCTGCTAATATAAAAATAAATATACCACCTTTCAAAAATTCTTTCTGAAGGAAGAATTCCTAAAGGATAATAAACTCTATCCACACATAGAGTTTACTTGAAATTAAATGCATAGTTTAATGACACACATAGTTTAGAGACACACATATTATAAAGTAATAGAGACAGAGCTTTGATGTGTAGTTGTAAACCTAGGTTGCTAATTGGTATGGAAAATAAAATTGTTTTATAAAAAAATGTGGTTTTCAATCTGTGCTTTCATTATAACCACACAACACAAATGGGCTAATAATTTGGACTGTAGTGCCTTTTTATTCTTGTTTTGGCTAAATTCTGGCAGCTCACACACATCCCCATGGAGGGAGAGCAGATGGCTCATGAGTGGCCTTAGGTGTACAGGCCTTCACTAAGTGACTGTCATTTTGTCTGGTCAACACAGTTCTCTGGCTAAAAGCACATTTCATTTTTATCTACCAGGCAGTTTTCTGGGTTTTTGTTTGGTATTCATAATTCTAGGGCATGCTTATTCTGCTCAACCTACATTTCTCAAGCATTTTATTGACCTGTAAATTGTCCTCCTGGTTCATCTCCTAAGATGGCTAGTAGGCTTTTGTGAGTTCAGGGGTACTGACCTTCCATGTGCCTCACTTCCCACTGTAGAGCATGCACAGGAGGTGGTACCTGAAAGAAGAACAGCTTAGCAGCTAGCTGAAAAGGAAACTTAAAAGGGGAACATTGTTTATTATTTCCAGTGTCATTTCATCCTTTATAGGTTGTGTAATGGTTACTAGATATTCATGTATACCTAAAATATGTAATATAAAATATGTTTATATTTTCATTATATCCTATAAATTGTGTCATAGGCATATTAGCAGAAGCCACTCTCATTTTTCTAGTACTTTCTTCTCAATAACTGAGCATGGATAGCATATGCTACAGTGTAGAGAGGCCCTCAGGCCTATACTGTAATGTCAAATATTTATGGTATTATGTCAGTTTGTCTAATTATCTGAAACACAGTTCACTTTGTATAGGGATGATGTTATAAATGCTTCTAAAGTGACTTTTTAGAAATTTCACCTCATATAAAATGCTGCTTAAGCCAGTATTGATCTTGGTGTATTCTAAAATATTTTCCAGTTCACTGTTGAACTCTTTCAGTCTTAATGTTCAATATTGCTACCTAGACAGACATGTAAAATGGATGTTGATTAGTAAATGCATTTTAGTTTTATTCATTGAATGCTTCTTTTATTCCATCTCTAAGTGAGATGATTTTAATGAGAATTTTTAAAAATCCTTTTTGTAGTTCTGGGGGTGTCTAACACAGCCTCACATATACAAGGCAAACACTATAACTCATGTGTCATTAAACTCTCCCAGTGATATCATTCCACGTTGCATTTTGTTATGTGCACATTGGAGGGAAGGAGTTAAGATGTAGAGAGTAAAGATAACTTATCCAAATATACTCAGCAAACTCTATCTCACTTTTCGACATGGGTAGTCCTGTCAAGATGTTCAACAGTCAGGAGGAAGGTAAATGGGAATGAAGGATAGGAATAAGGAGCCGAGCAGGGAGCACCCATTCATCCCTTTTTGCTTCCTGATTAAAGATGGCGTATGAGTGCATGTGTGGTTCCCAGACATCTTGGTTTTGTTGCCAGGATGCAGTCAGCTCTTGAACCATGAGACAGAATGGACCCTTTATCCCTTAAGTTGCATTTGTAAGAATATTTTAGCACAGTTCCAGGGGAAGGAAGACTATATTTACCCTATGTATATCTATGGAACTTAATTTAATCAACATGTTAATTATCTTGCTTGGATGCCTAATAGTGATGTTGTCATACACATATCTATAGACTCCAGAAGATCTAGCTACAGTAAGACAGTCATATCATCCCTTTAGAATATTCTAGGGAGAAAGCCTTTGTGGATTGTTTCTTTCTTTGTTTGCATGTTTGCAGGCATACTTAAGCTAGCCAACTTGAAAAACTGCTTAATAAGCTTAGGAAATCCGTAATTATTATCTGAGAATTCTGTTTATATTTTTGGTTATAGCAAAGAGGCTTTAAAAATGTAGCTTATAAAGGACTCTGAGCAGCAGATGATTAACATTTCACAAAACAAAAAATAAACTGAGAAGCAAAGGAATTCATTATCCTTACAAAAATAAATAATGTGTGAATATGGGAAAGGTCATTGTATTTGATACTTGTATTATGCATAGAGAAATGAAGCTTTTCTTGAAGTGTTTATTAAAATAATTTGCCATGAGACTGAGTTATGAAATCACATATAATTAAAATTCAAAGTCTCTGAGTCCCATAGTAACACATTGGGCTAAAACAAGCTAAAACACACCTTGTTTATTTATGAACATGCTCATATTCAGAGAAGAAATAAAAGAAAATTTGCCTGTCTCTGCATATAAGGGATTTCAACATGTCATTGTGGTGAGACAACAAATACCTCATTATGGTTTGTGTGTGTGCGTGTGTATGTGTGTGCATATATACATATGTATAATAAATATTAAATATAAGACAATAGCTTGTATATCTTGTTATGTAGTCCAGGCTGGTTTTGAACTCATGATCTTCTTGCCTACCAGGTGTTAAGATTACTAATTTGTGCCACTGCACTTGGCTGTTTTGAATCATCTAACTAAAGCATGTTTAATAATATTTCATCATAAATGTGTTAGTAAAAGCTTACAGAATGATGTATCAATATAGTACCTGAGCTCTTAAACAGAGTTTAGAGACAGAAAATGTAACTTACACCCTGGTTTTCTGCCTTTTTCTTCAAAAACTAATTGAACATTCATCTGAGCTTCTATTTTCTTCATTTTTAAATGTTAGAAACAGCTACATCCAACACATAGAAGGATTTTAGAATAAAATGAAACATTAAGAATCAAGAAGAACATAAATTGCAATGTTTTGGTTAATACAAATGTCACTGGTAGAACCACACTTTGGTTTCCCTTTTATGCCCTATCCAAATGGAGAAGCATTTGTTTCCACATTCCCCAAAGGAAGTCCTTAATCTGATATTTCCAGTGTTTTCTTACATTTTCTTTTCAAGTTCTCCCAGATACGTAAGTGTTTGTCTGTCATCCTTATACATCTATGAAAAGACATATGTTTCATCTTAGAGTTTTAAAAGAAATCTTTAGATTTTTTTGCCTGTACTAGTGATCATTTTATTGGCAGAGCTGTAAATAAAAAAAAATTGCTTTTATATTTGCAAGAAACAACCGATAATAATTATAGTGAATTTATTAGTAGTCAAGTAAAACAAAATTACATTGGCTCCCTGATATGAGTTAGAATATTTTCTACATGAAGCCATGATGTGATTTTGCTGTTTTGTTTTGTGTTTCTTTTTTATAGCTATCATATTTTCGTTCCACAAATTCATGATAAAAATAATTTTATAATAATTTATAAAGGACTTTTAGATCTCTGTATGACTTAGGTATTCAAGACACTGTAGAAATTGTTGAAATAATTTTGTATGTCTTAATAAATCTGAAACTGTGGGTCAGGCATAATCTGATTATGTTTGCCTTTTAATGCCTCTCTGAGCATCCTTTCATTTTTTTTTAAAGATTTTATTTTATTTATTATATGTAAGTACACTGTAGCTGTCCTCAGACACTCCAGAAGAGGGCGCCAGATCTCATTACAGATGGCTGTGAGCCACCATGTGGATGCTGGGATTTGAACTTATCACCTTCGGAAGAGCAGTCGGGTGCTCTTACCCACTGAGCCATTTCTCATTCCAGTCCTTGCAAGCTTAGGGTCAGTGCTTTCCAGTAAAATATACTAATTTATCTTCTCTCTATCACTGTCTCATGAATTATTTTCCTGACTGTGGAAAGTTCTGACAGCATTTAGGTATATCAGAAGTGTTATTTGTTTAGCTTCTATACCCAACTTGCACAAGGTTTATGAGATCCTCCGACCTCTGATTTTCCTGGTTTTCCCAGTTGATGGGTTCATAGAGATTCTCTGATCTGCACTGTTTAATTAGCTTTGTAACATTTTCATCCCCAATTCAACCCAACGAGTCCTTCATTGTGATTGTTAAAGCAATCCTTCTGAGACACTTTTCTAAGGCCTGGGATTTTTGATGGTCTCCTTTACTTTATGGAACCAAGCACAAACTCCATATTACAGCAAAGTGCTTTCATGCTGTTTCCCCAGATGTACCTCATACCATGTGCAGGCTCAGTGGGATTTCCCAGAATAGAACCCAAAGCCCCAAACTCTGTGCCTTTGTCCACATCCTTCCCTTGTTGTGTTAGGTTCTTCTTGGCATCCCTCATCTCCTGGAAACTGCTCCTAACATTTATGACGTCTCTGGAGTTGTACTGGGCCCAGACATGTTCAAGGCCCACACTTGTCTGTGATTCTAGACACTTGGAGTCCAGGACTGTAGAGCCTACAGTGATAACTTTTCTCATCTTTGCCTTCATTACCAGGGGGCAGACTTTATATTTCTGAGTTGTTTTGTTTTTGTTTGTGCTTGCTTATTTGTTTTCCCCTCCTAAATGAACATCATGTGAAATATTAATGAGCCGATAAATTAATGATGACTCAGGTTAGTTTCCTCTTCTTATCCAAGTCATAAGATGAGGACTAGGTAGGGACTCCCTGCAAATGGGAAGGAAGGAAGCTCTGACTGGACAAAATAGACTGTCGCTCTCCAACCCCCTGAAAGATGGAAACCTCTTACCCTCTTTTGTTCTGTCTTCAAATAGTTTCTGTGACAAGTTAAGATTTATCTCTTGTTTTTTTTTTTTTTTTTTTTTTTTCAGAGCATATTTGTGGCCATTGCAGTATAATGAGTAAAAAGCATATCCTGTTAAAAANCTAGTGTATTAAAACCTAGTGGTCCGTTAAGTGATATTTTCTTATTTTTGTACCTTATAGATTCTGTTGGTGAGTTCATCAGTATTGCCAATGTTATATAAGAACTTATTTTGAAACCCATGTATTGAAAACTCTATTACACTATTCACCTAAGAGCTCTCTAAATTAAAGTCTAAAATACAAGGTTTGGGTAATAAGATTTAAAAGCAGTGTGCCGTTTTCATCTCCGAACCTGATATACAATGGTGTGATAGTATTTTGGAAGCCCACGATTCCTCCCGACGTGGAACTGGTGGATCACATTGTCATGGCAACAGGATAGCTTCTTCAGTTTAAATTTGTTTGTGTTGCAGATCCATAACTTTAAAAGCTTATCCAGTGCTTTTAGAGAACAACTTCTGTTGTTTCTGAGATGCGGGCTGTATGCTAAAAATCCCTGGCTATTTTGCAAATGGTAATTTGAGTGTTCTTTGCTTTTGTTCTCTTTTGTCTACAAAGTGAGCAGTTCGAAGCCTAAAATTGTTGTGCCAGAGTGTTTTGTTTGTCTCTTGTTTGGCTTCGCTGTGGAGCTGCAGAGGTAATAAATTGCTTTCCCCATATTCACTATGGAAACTGTAGATTTATGTTTTGGGGTATAAATATGTACATTCTTTCACGGAGGCAGTGAGAATGAAATCTACGGAATGATTTTGGCAGGCTAAATATTCAGAACGTAATAAGCTTGATACATTGTTTCGCAAAGGCAGAACTTTGCAGGCATTTTAGTTCTTCCTGCATGACAAAGGCACTTGCTTTTGCTGAGAAGTTCCCTGTAAACAGTGCAGAAAAACAATGATCAATGGTCCTTGTTCTTTGCCCTGCAGAATGTCCTTGACACCTCTCCCATTGGGGCACAGTGGTGACTGCTGGGTTCTCATTTGGAAGCAGAGAAGAGAGAGCCAGGGGAATGGGGGCTGTAGAGGGTGAGGAGAGAGGAGAATAAGAGCAGAAGATGGAGAAAGAGAGACAGAGAGACAGAGCAAGAGAGAGACAGAGAGAGAGAGACAGAGAGAGAGACAGAGAGACAGAGAGACAGAGAGACACCCACAGAGATAGACAGACAGAGAGAGGGGGAGACAGGGAGAGAGACAGAGAGAGACAGAGAGGAGAGAGGAGAGAGAGACAGAGACAGAGACAGACACACAGAGATAGACAGACAGAGGAGGAGACAGGGAGAGAGACAGAATGACAGAGCGGGGGGGGGGGGAGAAAGAGGGAGAGAGAAGAGGAGGAGAGAGAGAGACAGAGACAGATGGGAATGGGGGGAGAAAAAGAGAGAGAAAAAAACATTTGTTGTTGACTTCAGAGTTTTTAACCCCTAAATCTTAAAAAGGGACAGAAATTTTCCCACAGTAACATGAAGCTTCTTAATCCTTTCAGCAGAATAAAATGTCTGTGTGAGTTAGCTGTGTCTGTGTCTTTAAAGAGACCAATAGAGGAAGTTTCCAGTGTGATTATGAAACAAAGAAGGTATTTTGATGGTGCTAGCCCTGATTTAAGGGGAAGAAACCCTGGGAATTAAAAACAAAACTAATAGCCAATTAGCTAAGGTAGAGATAAATTCTACTAGCCATGATGGTCTTCTCTGGCCAATTATTTGTTGTGCTGACAACGGGCTTGGGTGATTACAAATAAAGACAAGATGAAGTCCATTTTTAGGCTTTTGAGCTACTTAAGTGTCATCACGTTACTGTGTTGTTTGTTTCTGATTTTCTGCTTCTCTGGGGTGTGGACAGAACTCCTGGAGAGAAGCTGTGCCTGCAGAGATTGACTGACTGATTAGAACTACCTACTGTGGAGAGATTAGAATGTTCTAGGTCCAGAGGCTAATTGCCTCATCTTGGGCTAGCTTTAGCCCTGGCAGCAGCCATTCCTAGCCCACTTCCATGACAGAACTAACATCCTGTGTCTAATAGATAAGAAGCCTTTGAAATCTATGAAATTAGTAGATCACTGGCTTCCATCAACCCAAAAGCTGAAAATGTCATCAGATAAAGTCTTATTCCTACAGAAATTCTTGATTCCATCCTTCTATAAGCCTTGCCCAATGTACCAAAGTCCCTAACCCCTGTCAGTGTATTTTAAACTTGCTCTGATTCATGGCTTTCTCTGTTCTATATAATTATAAAACTTCACAAAACTGCTTCCATGTTGAAACATGGAATTGGAAGTAAGAAAAGTCTGAGTGACCTGGGTTATGATCAGGCAAAATGGCTTCAGAATAAATGTCTTACAAACTTTATGATGAGGGATGTAGTGTGTTTGTGTGTGTGTGTGTGTGTGTGTGTGTGTGTGTGTGTGTGTGTGTGCTGATATAAGGTCCATGAAGAAGACCCCACTCCAGTCTCAGGAGTTCGTGCACCCAAGGAATCACGAGAGACCATCTTGATGTAATATACATGAGGGAGGCTTATTCACGGAGCTCCACAGGTTGATACCCACCCCATGCAAGAGGTGGAAGAGTTGACCACGAGGCTCGAAAATTAGAAGCTTTTATAGTAATGGGGTAGGGGGTTGGGGAAATTGATGCGGTTTCATATGATTGGCTAGTTCAAACATCAGCAAGAGCCCCACAGGTAGTAGCTATTTCACTGGGGGTTTTCCTGAGTCAAAGGAGGGCCAGGCCAAATGGCCCATTACCTTCTTGTATACCTTCCCTATCTCTACAACCGGTCAGTTCCGGAATGCATCAACACCTTTTGTTGTGACTTGCCTGTGCCTGTCTCAGGCCTAGGTCTACAAACCTTAAATCCTCTTCAGCAAACGGTGTTTAAACTATAGGCCTTATGTATTATTTTCTTTCACTGACATAGGGTGTAGTATATATTACAAGAATTAATCTTGGAGTTTGAAATTTGCTTGCTTATTTATCTGTTCTTAGTTTTCATAGAAGCATTGGTATTCATATTTGGCCTCCTTGTAATTTGATTTGGAAACCCTGACTTTGTGGATTGAACTAGAATTAGTTTTTGAAACTGCCTCTGAAGCGCATATATATATATATATATATATATATATATATATATATATATATATATATATATATATGAAAGCCAATGTTGTTCTGTTAACAGAACAATAGAAATGTAACTTTGTGTTGGGTCTACCAAAATTAGTCTTCTCTTCCATGAAAGGGAAATGAAGTAAGCACAGTATGCCTGTAAGTTAGGGCACAGTAAACAAGTCACTGTATGATTAGTAGGAAGTTTTTTATTGTGTGTTAAAAGTGAGAACATCCAAAGAACATCTGCAAGAATCCAGAGCACAGTGAACAAGAGGCAGGCTGGATACGGCCAGCAATAGGGGAGTATAACGTGGGGTTCATGTAGGCTCTAAGGAGGATGACTAGCTGAGAGGAGAGAAATCCATGGGCAGGAGCAGCCTACCAGTTTAGGGTAGAGGAGGAGATAAGAGGGTCAGGGTGGACTTTGAGATATATAACATGTGCATGTGAATAGGGACTGGGTTGGCTTTGGTAGGCAATGTAGGTACACATCAATAGTGAGACAGATGTCTTAGGCAGGAGAAAGGAATATAGGGAAGTGGTTCTTCTTGTTAGACAGAAACCCTCATCACAGGTTCCCGTAGAATGCTCAAAGTGTTTGCCATCAATCCTGTGGTCTATCATATGCTGAGCCATGACTGTCATTTAGGACCAAAGTCAGTGGAGCTGCCATTTTAGAGGAAAATGGTGTACCTTTTGGACATGACCATGTCCACTGCATGAAGATTTACAAAGATGTTTTAGTGTCACTTCAAGCCTCATGTTCCATAGCACGGTTTGCTTAGGTTCTAGGAACAGACTACTCCTATTTTCTTTCAGTTTGCTCAAACATGAATACATTTTTGAGTATTACAAACATTCACTATATCCCCAGTGGTCTGAGAAAGCGAACATTTTCTCTGAACAACCAATTTATCCTTAGAAAGTCTTTCCTGGTAATGGAAATTTTATGTATATGTTTTTATTGGTATTACATATTATGCTACTGAGAATCTGTCATTATCGTATTATCCACTGAGCCTGAACTTTTGGGGGGGGATGAGTGAGTGCTATGGAGAGCTCACTAGAGATGACCACTTAGACAAAATTTACAGCCAATTGAAACTCTTTATTCGGAGTATATTTGTGTCCCCAAATAACTCAATATAGTTCTAGCTATAACTATACTGAGTTATTTGGGGACATAAAAGTTGTCCCAAAGGTTTAGACCAAGAAGCTTTTAAAGGCAAGCCCCACTTGTTGTTTTGCTCAGCAGCTTCAGAGGAAGGTGTGCAAAAGCAATCAGTTTAACAGAACTTAAGATAAGTAGTTGGCTGGAGGGCGGGATTTATACAAGAAGACAGTTTAACAAAACCTAAATTACCTGGGCTTGTTGACCTTGCGTTCCTAGAATAGAAGTGGGTAGCTTTCCATAAGATTCTCCATCAAAGAGAAAGACTCTAGTTAAACCTGAAATGGCCTCAGCAAGGATACAAGGTGATGGATACTCTGTGCCATCTTACCTGTCACACTAGAAAAGGGTTCCATAGAGAACAGCTGGACTCCTCCTCTCTTACTTTTCCTCTTGAGCGCTCCTTCTTGTTCTGCAATAAGACCAGCTCAAACTCACTTGAACAGGGGCGGGGAGGAGGTATGGGATGTGGAACTCTTGGAGGGTAGACCAGCAAGGGAATAAAATCCAGAGTGCATTAAAAACAAGAAAAAAAAAAAAAAAAGAAAGAAAAGAGATTGTTTTACTGAATCAAAGAATGTATGTAAGAAAGAGCAGGTTATATCTTAAGAAGTTGATTTTCAGGCCCTCAGAAGGTATATCCTTGTCATATTTCAAATGCAGGCAAGCATAGAGAGTAGCTTTGCAATTTGAGACTCTACTTGTTTTGGATTATATACATGTTTCTCACAGTAATATACCTAGCAACCTGTTGGTAACCTACAGGATGCCAGCGATTCCCCACACTTGTGTCCAGTCATTAGGCTGCTTGTGACTGATGCAAATAAGTGACTCCACTTAGCACCCTCTCAACAACACAGCATATTCATTAAATATGTTCCAGAGAAAACCCTACAACTGAGGAAGGTGGAGTGATCCGAACTAAAGTAATTTGGGTACACGTGCAGCAGGGCAAACTGAGACTTTTGAGTGAGCTTTAAAGAAAACCAAAAACCTCTTTTCACCATTTTATGCCACTACATAATTGGGCACTCATATGACTAAAACAAATCTCATTATGGGAAGAATCATATACAGTGAGCAAAGGCTTAAACAATCCAAGTCTGTCAATCAAAGCCAAGAACCTTCTACATCCCTTCATATTCAAACTTCTTTTCCTTTTGAATCTCCTAAAAGAAAGCCCCAAGTGATAACTGAGGCCTGCGAGTGTGCTCTAAGAATGACACCATATTTCAGAGCTTTTCTATTGCTTTGCTTATATCATCAATTATCACCATAATTGGTTTTAAAAAATGAAAGCATTTGCCAATGTTATTAAATGATAGATCCAAAGTGTTGTTCATCGTAGATTGTCTAGCTGAACTCTAAACCTAATAACTGCCTATAAAAAAGGGGGATACCCAAAGCAAACAAAGTAATGACAATTGACAGGTGTAGACATGCCAACTGCTACTAGAAGCTAGAGGAAAATTAGAAGATAGTGTTTCCTAGATCCTTTGGAGGGAGCATACCCAGCCTATACTCTCAAATTCAGATGTGTGGCCTTCATCACTGTTAGATGATAAATTATCCCTCACTGGTAGAAGCTGTTACAGTAGTCACAGGGAACTAAAGCACAAGAGAGCAGAATCAGACTTAACCAAATATCTGTGGGTTTTCACCACAGCCTATCCAGAGACATAGGAGATAAGAAAATAGTTAGACATTTAGGAAATTGTCATGGTGGCTTTAACTATGTTTCGTTTCTATTGAGATAATCTTCCTCAGATTTTAATCTTCCATCATCTTGTTCCAAATACGAAAGATACAGCCCTGCTGACCTCTGCCTCATGTTCATACAGACCCTTCCTTATTCCAATCATTCGTTAGCTTGTGTTTGCAGTGCTTGGGCTCAAACTCAGTTCCTTGGCCCAGATTGACAGAATCTTTTCTCTACCTGTAGACCTGTCTTCCCATCATTGATCTCATAATTAATCCTCTATTCCTATATGGATAAAATTTACCTTATTTCCCATAAAGCATTGGTTGTATATTGTAATACCTCTGGGACTTTAAAAAATAGTTTGCAATTCCTGGTTTTGCATATTCAAATTCTGGGTTTTGTTTTGTTTTGTTTTGTTTTGTTTGAAGGAACAAATCATTAAGGAATTACGGTCAAATAGGATTTTTAGTTTAAGGGCTAGCTTTTCAAAATACTCCTTTTGTTAAATTGCTTATGGTTCTAGTGATCTGTGTACAAGAAATAATTGGCATTATTGTAAACATTGTGGTTACTTGACTGAACTGTAAGTAAACGACTTGGTTTTGTTGTTGTTTTATTTGTTTTTATTTAAAATAAACACATCAAGTCAGGAGTTATTTAGAGATATTTTTTTCATCATGGAAAGTAGAAGTTTGTGGTTTGTCTTAATAGCAACAGAGATAATTAACGAAGCATCATATGAAATAATTGACTTAGAATAAACTAATTGCTTACTCATGCTTGTTTTTAGCCAGTGATAGAGAAAACATTGTAATCAGAGCATTAAAAAAGGACATAAAGCTTTAACAATCACAGCTTCATCCTTTGTTACAATATCATACAGAAAAGTACAGTGGCAGAGACTAGTCGGTCCCAGCTGACTCCAGGTCCTTCTATTGTGCAAATAGAACATGGAAACATTTCCTAATAATAGAAAAAAGTCAACAAAATAAAGATAGCCACATACCTAATAATAATTAAAATATTTCATTGCTACGACTTCTTTGGTAACACCAGGCACAAACCCCACTTAGCGCTGGTGCTGGCCTCGTGAAACTGTTTTCATATGTAGTTATATGAAGTTGGATTAGTGGTCCAAAGCTAGTTTAGGTTTAAAAATGAATCTGCATAGTAATCGTGCTCAGGATCCTTGAGATGAGAGAGTGTGGAATGGTCTTTATATGACATACAAATCCTTTTCTATATTACTATTGGTATGGGAAGATTCCCTATCTCAAACAATTGTAAAAACATTAAGGAAGCAATGCATAGCAGACAGAACCATGATTATCCAAGCATAATTACTCTATAACTGTGAATTATTGCTATTCAACCTGAGAAATGCTCAGTCTCACATTTCAGAATAAACTCCAAGAGGATGAATTAGAACATGCCACTTAACTTATGAGTGAAGCAGAATGCTGCCTGTGTGACTAAGACTGTGATCATTTTGGTACATAAAGGAAAAACTTCCTGGTGAGATATGCTATTCTAACTCTTATGACAGGTTTAAGTCAATCAGTGGTGGGAAAGAGTACAGAATAGACAGATTCTTTGAGTTTAGAAGAATGACACTCAAAGTAGAATAAAGGAAATGATAAGGAAGACACCAGGAAGTCTTAGTGCAGGAGTTCACTTTCCCATGAAAGCCAGGAACAAAACTATGAACGTTACCTCCAAAGATGCATTTGGAAAGTGGCTTGGAAACAAAATGAGAGCTTCACTTGTAGGCATTTGTGTCCTCCAAATCTCCTTGTGTAGAAACTCAGATGAAACATGCTCATAAAAGGATGGAAACTAAAACATAGAGAAAGTCAAAGGAAAAATAGTACCTCTATTTTGATTGTATTGCTACACGTAACAGAAATCCTGGAATCTCAGCCGAAAAGTTATATAGTTACTGACCTGGAATATATACCTGGACCTTCTTTCCTCCAGCTCTGACATGAATTCAGATGGTGTCTGCAGACCAATGTCAGTATCATTTGCCTTGACTGTCCTCACCTACCCCTCTGTTAGTTTGCAGAGTGTCGATATGCACCTGAGCCTCATTTTCCATTGCTCTGAGAAAATGTTACTTGACACAGTAGTAGCTTGGCACAGATCAATCAGCTGCCATCAGGGAACGGGGCTCTGTGAAATCAATGCTGACTCCTTGTAGCATATGAGAGGAATAATAGAGCAGTGGTCATGGGATGCACAGTGTCATAGAAGTAGCAGTAGAGGAGTCGATAGAAGTAGCCTAGGGCTAGAGGTCTAATGCGAGCCCCCCACTTTCCCGATGGAAAAATGTGGTCATGAAGAAATCCAGTGACTGAAACAGGGTCATACATTCTCAATGAGAATATACATAGAAATTTCTGGCTTTATGGACTCAGAAAATACTGCCAACCACATATGCTATCATCATGCTCACCTCCAGTAAAGGCTGTAGATGCTGTCCCAGCTGGTATCAGCTGGAAGTCACATGTGAAATGAGCTGCCATATCCAGGCAGCCTATGGACTGAGATGTGTATAATTATTCATTTCTACCACTTCAAGTTTTGGGGTGGTTTGTCATTTATCATTAGATAACCAGAAGCATCATTTTATTGATGAGTAAGATGAGGAGAAAAGATATTTAGTCACTTGTCAGAAGTCTCAGCTATTCACAGTGCTCAGACTTTAAGATTTATAATCAAAGTATTTTATATTGTACCATTCTCACTCGCTGATTGTTTTTCTTTCTTCCCACTACTGACATATCAGGCACTTGGCTTTCATTAAGTCTCATCTTTATCTATGAGATTCAAATAGGCATACTTAGCATATAATTTTGTATATATTTATATATACACATATGTGTGCTGTGTAAAGGTAAATGATTTGCCCTATATTATACAACTTAGCAAATGGCACAGCCAGAAATTGAGCATACACTATTTTTCTCCATAAGTTTGACTTCCCAAACACCGCACATTATTGCTTCCTAAAATCTATAAGACTCTTTCTGTGCCTGCCTCTCTGATGGAGTTTAGCCTTTCCTTGATTTATGACTCTCTTTATTCTGTAACACCATAACAACTCAGGAAACTTCTTCCACAATTGAACATGGAACTGAGGAAAACAGATTCTGTGTTCCTGGGCCATGGTCACATAAAGTGCTTTCAGAATAAACAATCTCTGATCACTGCCTCCTAAAACAAACAAATGAGAAACAAACAAACAAACAGAAAAACAAGTATACTCTCACTCTTTCAAGGATATGTCCATGAACTTAATCATTTAGCATCGTGGTCATAAAGATAAACCAGAAGTTCCTAGAGCACTGCGGGTAAATGTTTAAATTATCTGCTCTATAAAGAGAAGGCCAGCATAGGGAATTCCCCCTCCTCCTTACTCCCTTTCTATAACAGCTTTATGGAAATACTGGAAAATCCACCCTTTTAGAGTAAATAATTCCTTGCAATTTTTAGAGAAAATTGTTTTAAAAAAGGTCCAGTCATCGTGACTATATAAGCTCAAGACCTTCACTATCCCAAAGAAGCTGTGTAAATATATATTACTTATAACTTTTAACTTTCTCTATCACCTCCAGCTCTGATTTTACACTGGGGAAAAAAAGTGTTATCTTCTCACTTTCCCCTAAAATAGCAAGATTATTTAAGATCTGTTAGTGTATTATGTGACTTCAATATACATACTGAATAGTGTTAAGTTATATTTGTGCTTGCTATGGGTAACCTGTGACTACTGAAGCAGAAGTTTATAATTTTCTAGAATAAGAATATCTACTGAATCTCTCATTGAAAAGAGAGTTTCTCTCCTGCAATGTCTGTGGGATACATTGTATATATATATATACTATATATATATATATTGCATCTTAGAGTAAGTTTATGCCCAAGTATAAAATATAATATGTATATAAAGTGTTAAAGATAATGTAAAAACTTGAAAATTTTCACATAGTCCCCACACACACTGAGACACCATTTCAGTTTTATCTTTAATAACAAAACCACAATTTTTAAGTGATAATGAATGCAAAACTTGTAAGAAGTCACTGCATAATGTGATGAAGTATGTCCTCCAATAGAAATTTTAAAGCATTTTGAGGCAAATATTCTCAATATCCTTTATAATCACCCACAATGCCCAGGCTTACATAATGCAAGTGGAGGTTATAAGAACATGTTATGCAAAGGGGTAAAGCGAGAGACAGAAACTCAGGATTGTAGCAGAGATTAATACAGAATTATGATGAGTAGGTACCAAACTTGGATCTTCATAGCTGTCAGTGTTTCAACATTCAATGCGTTATTTTTAGGAGAACACTCAATGCAAATTAAAAAAAAAAATTCTACAAAAGCCACAGTTTACCTTCAGATCTGTAATTCTAGAGACTAGTGGAATGGAAAAATCACAGTGTCTGAGTACTTTTTTCTAATGCTTGTCGGCTTTCAGAAATGTGATGCATGCTAAAGTTGTGTTCCTTAAGTACCCTGCAGTGAAGTTTTACCAAAGTTGGAAATTATTGCTATGAATTTTTAGCTCTGGTAGGCAATTCTTATAGGAACTGTGGGGTCGGAGATAACAGGGTGATATTGTGAGCCTTGTCTTGTCAGAAGATATTCTAAACTCAATTTTCAGATAAGGATGGGAGTCAGAGAGTATAATTGATAAAACTCACCTAATAAACATAAATAAAGACCACAACCCTACTTGTCTCTGCCTTATCCTAAAGAAAGAGCAGTTTATGCTAAGACCTGTTGGACTGTTTCCAATTGCCCCATGCACATTGGGATCACAAGAATCAGAATCCAGTTCCAATATTTATAAACTCTCAAGCAGTCCTTTAGCAAGATAAACCAGACTGGAAAAGCTATACTAAGAACTCATTTGATGAAAGCAGTTTTTATTATGTGGACTTGAAGGAGATTCTTTACAGGATAGATGTTCAAAATCAGATGTTTATAGGTAAGACTGTGTATCATCCTCAACAAAATCTCAGATGATTGTTCAGTGAATGTTTTCCTATTGACTTAGAGTATTTAATGCTATGTTTTCAGTTCAATGAATCAAGATTCAAGTATCATATATATGTATTTTATATATACATACATATATATATATATATATATATATATATATATATATATATATACACAAAAATAATACACTCACATGAATTTAGTAAAATTCAAAATTAGAGGGAATACCAGTGAGCAACATATGAATAGTAAGGTTGGTTGCTTACAGTAGCCCAAAATAATTAGACAAATCATAAGAATTTTGGTAGACTGTGAAGGAAATGTAATTGTTGTGACTTTGAGAGTTACAGCTAGCCATCATTACCAGTGTTTACCAAGAGTAAAGTTCCTAGAGAGCCTGGTGAAGAGACTGAACACTTTCTGAGCAGTTAATGTTCATATGTCATCATTATATTCTGAGGAAAGGCTGAGAAACTCCACAACATCCAGCCAACAGTGACAGTGACATAATGATTAAAGCGCTGAAAATCTGTCTGCCTAGGAAAGGTTAAAGAGTTGGCATTTAGCCTGTAGCTGAGCAACACAACTTTTTCTCAAATACATGAAGTTCTTTTGATGGTGTGAATTTATGAGAGTCCAAATGAAAGAAACTTGCAAGATTTTACAAAAAAAAAAAATCAATCATCTAAACACAATATGTGTTTACCCTTTAGTGCTACTAGGAGCCATGCCCTGGACCAGACTAATTATCATTTGTTTGAGAATTTTTAGACTTGGCAAGGGATAAAGATGCTTTGATGCCATAGTGTTAATTTAAATACAAGCTGTATTTGCCACGTTAGTGTTGTTATACTATATTATCAAGCCTCTGGCCACTCATAAGATAAACCTGCTCAAAGCAGTGTGAGGGACTCTTACCTTTGATCAGAATCTTCTGCCTTCAGTTATACTGTGCTTGTTTTTGTCATTAAAATGGAGTCACCTTTCACCCATGAGAAATAGTAAGGGTACATACCCCTTGGAAGGTCAGTTCTATTTTAAGAAAGGAGGAGGAAGAAAAGGAGGAGGAGGAGGAGGAGGAGGAGGAGGAGGAAGAGAGGAGCATGAGGAGGAAGAGGAAGAGGAGGAAGACAGGAGCAGGAGGAGGAAGATATCATTAGGCTCCTCTTTCACTCTGAATTCAGCCATGTGTGGCAGGAAGATTTTCAGTTTTAATCATTTTTAGAAAGAAAAGATGTTAGGAGAAGACTAGCAATTTTTGTTTGTTTGTTTTTGTTTATTTAATCTCAGTGGACCACATTAGCATAAATATTCACACATCAGCATTTCCATTCTTAAAAATTGTCAGCAGAGCCTCTGACAACACTATTGGAGCTATGACTTTGTTTTCACTGGGGTTAAGGATGTTGGGATTCATTTAAGCGTTTCTAACACCTAGTCTTAGAATCATTTTTTACTCTGAGTCTTTCCTTCCTTCCTTCCTTCCTTCCTTCCTTCCTTCCTTCCTTCCTTCCTTCCTTCCTTCCTTCCTTCCTTCCTTCTTTCTTTCTTTCTTTCTTTCTTTCTTTCTTTCTTTCACAGGGTTTCTTTGTGTAGCCCTGGATGTTCTGGAACTCACTTTGTAGACCAGGCTGGCCTCGAACTCAGAAATCTCCCTGCCTCTGCCTCCTGAGTGCTGGAATTAAAGGCATGCGCCACCATGCCCAGCTGTATTCTGAGTATTTCTGTCTCCAGAAATGCAGATAATTCCCCTAAGTTTTTAAGTCTTGTGGCAAATGTAAGAGTGGATTTGATCGTGAATCTGTCTTCTTCTTTGCTTTTTACACAAGCCTTCCTAAGAAATCATCTTCCCTCTACCATAGAAAGATCAAAAGTGTGATTCTGATAGTCTCACAAGAAAAACAACTGAATATTGTATTGTTAAGACATTGAACAAAACTTAAGCAAAAAAGTTTATTGAATTTGGTTAAAATCTCTCTCCAATGGATAATCTTCATGTACTGTTTATATATTTAGTTAAATGAATATCTCCTGTAGCCTTCCATCTGATCCTGCCACCATAAGCAACCCATTGGCAAAGTCTCATCTAATTAAATCATGTTGTCAAGCTCAGAATGAATTCAGTTCAATCTTACAGTTCAAATTCCATATGCATTGTAACAAACAACTTTATAATACATGACAAGACTATTAAAATAATCAATCTAAAAACCAGACTCACAAAAGCCCTTCTAATGAAATTGTTTGTAATTTATTCATGAGTAAATAGAATTTCAAACAGAACAAATCACATGCTGTATCATTCTGAGAGGCTTAATTTTTTTTTGTAAGTTGATATATGTGTCCTTCAACTAACTACTTCATACAGTAATGAGACAGAATACTTTGTAAAATACCATGAAAACTCATTGTTACATTAAATAAATAAATAATACTAGATCATTTAAATTTAATTACTAAATCTAATTTTGTCCATTTCTAAGATGAAAAGATTTTAGAAAGCAATTATATTCACATAATGAACTCTTTTGCATGAAATAATCAATTAATGTAGCCAAACAAGGTTTGTTTTTTAAAATGCAAACTTTCAGTTTGTTCAAAAAAAAAATCACAATGGCTGATTTTTTCACTGTTTAATTTTCTGACTATTCATTTAAGTCAAGGCATTCATGCTGACAATGTGTGTAGTTAAGTGTGTCCTAGGTCCTAGGTCTAAGAAGTCATAATTTGTATAGTCATGTTTCGAGACACAAATAATTCAGTCAATCAGATGTCGATGCCTAAAATATGCTCTCCTTTAACTTTCTATGGTCATTAGTTATAGACAGCATTTGCAAGACTCTTTGAAGTAATCACAGAGAAGAAAATGTAATGTTCTTGATATAGCTAGAACTACTATGCATGCAAAAAAAAATCCCACCTATATTTTATGCCTAATTGAAGTGACTCTTGACCAAACTCTTTGGTTATTTTTAATGCATCTATAACATATTTCTAAACAACTGCCCCAGATCTGTCACTATAACATACAGACTATCTGATTGCAGCTAAGTTTTCTTCATAGTGCTGATCCTCTGATGATAGCTGAGATTAATGCGAGTAAGACTGGAGTAATGCCAGTCAGTACTGTTATCCTCAGTTGTGAAGAGTTCATGATAATACTGACTGTGCATTCCTCACAACATGTATTTATTTTTCTCTCTAGCTTCTGGTCCTTACATTCATTTCTCCACTTATGCAATGTTCCCTAAGTCCTGGAGAGGATGGGGGATGACAGAATAATGTGTGTGTGTGTGTGTGTGTGTGTGTGTGTGTGTGTGTGTGTGTGTGTGGTGTGTTTATATGTGTGGTGTGTGTCTATCTGCCTGTCTTTGTGTCTGTGTGTCTGTCTTTTGTTTTCATAACAAGACAGTAGGTTTTCATATGGGATTTTGAATACGCCATCTTTATAGATAACTTCTCCATATTTTCTTCTCTCTTGCTCACCACTTCCATTATGCTTAAACCCTTCCATCTCAAGTATTCTCTATCTACTTCCATATTACCTACATTCTTCTATACCCTCCCTTAAGGCAGCCTCCTAATGATCACTTTCCAGACTTCCGGCCTCTACAGCATCTCTAAGCTGATCATTCAAAATGAGAGATTCAAAGCTAGGATCCACAAAGAGAGGGAGAACATGTGGTGTTTGTTTTATTATGCCTGGATTACTTCATCAAAAATATTTTCCATCAATTTCATCCATTTACTTAAAATTTTTATACTTTATATTTTTTTTCTAAATAGGTTTCCCTCGTGTTTAGGTATCACATTTTTATTACCCATTCATTAGGTGATGTGTATCTAGGTGTGCTATGACACAGCTATTCCACTCCTGGGTGTACAACACTAGGAATTTCCATCCCCTTATTAAGATGCTTCTCATGTTTGTTATCACTCAATCTATAAGGCTAAGTTTAATAAATTAACTGGCTTGCATACAAACAATGAATAGAAAGGTAATTTTAGGAGAATGTAGATGAAATTTGAGTTTAGTGTTTCAACTTTGTTGAGGTAACTTTTAGTTTTGTATTAGAATAAATCCTGAAAGTGCACACATATAGATAGTATGCTTCATTAATTCACTTTGTTCTTTTAGTGAGATGAGATTAAATGAAAATAATGCACAAAATAAAAATGTACTTAAACTGCGTACAAGTAATACATCTATATTATAAGAGTGCTTACATAATGCTACGAGACATATTTTTGAATCCTTAGAGATAAACACAAAAAGAGTTTTTTTATTGCACAGACAGTAATACAAATATCACAGTTATTTTACAGATATAATTACTTTCTAAAAATTAATGTATTCCTATTAAGCCTATTGTAAGAACAGATCTATGCCTAGTAAATTAAAATATTATAAAATGATCATACTGAGTTGTATGTGAATTTACTGCAAAAATTTCACACAGATACTACTTGAAGGAATTAAATACTTTAAAATTGGGTGTGAATTTTTAACAATACTGTGATTATTGGTTTGCTTTGATGAACATTTTTCTTTAAACTCTTTCTTCTATATGCAATTTTTATGAGCAAAGCACCATTGACTTTTAATCTCAGTAAGTATTTCCAAGAATATTTTATAACAAAGAGTCTTGAAATAGCGCTTCTCAGTACAGTATAACCTAATATGTCTTTTCAAGTTGAAGGGACTGTGTGCTTACTGCCTATTAGAAAGCATGGGTTCTTAATATCAGGACATTCATCTCATAATGCAGCCTCCTATCCTATACAGGGTTTCTCTCCATTTTGCCTATGCAATTTGAATATAAGAGACAACGTTAGTTCCACGGCTATTGTGATTTCTGGAGCAATAAGCTGCTCTTTGACTAGCACATAGTTCTTCCCTCTGTTACTGTCTATGGAATAGCAGTAGATATGGCTAGATTCTGGAGAAAAGTAAAGCTAACTGTTGGCATTTGTATTTTAAAAGAAGAGAAATTTTAGAATCAGATCATTTGATCAAACTTGACCTCCTCTTCTCTGTGATTTTAGCTATGTAAACATTGAAAGAGAACTAAGGTCATTTCCTCTTCTCTGCTGAGTCAGGCTTGGCCTTAAAAGGGGTCAATATGACATGTGACATGATTTTTCTACCTCTGATCTAATGCTTTTTCTGTTCCAGATTCTTTACAGAGTCGGCAGGTCATGGGCCTCCATGAATGTTGATGGTTGCTGTGTGCATAGGCTTGTTTTTTATAATGTACATATTTTCACATTCCTTATTCCAGAAATGTCTTCTCTGCTAAGGTTAATGTTTCCATGATAATCAAAGACAGCATAAATCCAGGCGGCTAAGAGGTATTTATGTCTCAGCAAAATGATAGAACCTTCAGGACAGCCCTTAAGGCTCTGAAAAAGAATGCTGAAAGCATGAGTTTGAAACATATTAGTTTCTGACCTTTGTAAAATATAAGTATGTAATATAAATTATATAAGGAGCTTTACAGATCTAAAGGAACAGCGGCAGCTGCACTATGAGCTAGCTTGTCAGAAAGATGCTAAGGAAGGAGATAAAGACATTTAAGGAGTGTTGGTTGCAGGGCAAGATCCCAACTAAGATTTGGGGTTTTTTTTGTTTTTTTTTTTGTTTTTTTTCTCTGTATTTGTTTGTTTGTTTGTTTGTTTATGCTTACTACGGCAAGTGGATTCCTGAGTTCAAAAGTCAGCCTAGGACAGAGCTAATTTAGGTCCATGTTTAGAAGGGTAATTTCTGGGTGGTGTTCCATGTTCTTGCTGTCTTTCAGAATCAAGGAGCTGAGGTCATGAGATGCTGATTCATGGGATTATCCAAAGGGAACCTGGAGTAATGGCTGAATGGATATGTAAAATAAAACATTGGGCTTTGGAATAGCTATCCAGAGAGTTTTTTAAGTAGCAAGAGAAAGCTGTCTCCAAAGAGCAGATCACAGAGAGCAATCTCAGAAGCTGTCTCAAGCAGAACACACAGAGGGAATGCAGACTGGAAAGCCATCTTGAGTAGAACATACACTGTCATCTTGGATCCATGATTTGACTTAGAGATACCTGTTTTGCTGCTCCCAGACACCCCTTCTCTCAGAACCCATCTACAAGCCAAAGCAGGTCCTTGGCACACCTCCATGATGGAAAAAATTAATGCCTAACTTGGAATGTTCATGAAACCAATTAGGGAAAATGCCAGTAATAAGATGCTACTTTGCAGGTTGCATGCAATACAAGAGATGCGCATGTTTGACCTCTCTCTCTCTCTCTCTCTCTCTCTCTCTCTCTCTCTCTCTCTCCCTCTCTCCCTCTCTCTCTCTCTCCTCCCAACCCCCACTCTCAGAAATTAATCTCATGGGAATTCAATCTTAAAATCAGTAAGTAGGGAACACAATTACAGTTTATGAAGCATCTGTGGCATATTTTATTTTTTTCTCACTTGATGTATTGGCCACCCTGGGTCTGTACTGAACTGCTGGCAGCTGAAAGTTTTGCCTCTTCTGGTCTGCATTCCAACTAAGAACCACATTTTGACA